>APFE030490975.1:0-22192 GCA_000404065.3 Pinus taeda | reverse complement strand
CCATAAACCATCTCAAGGCAGCCCCTTTTAATGTGGAGGGGAATAATTTTAATTTCTGGGGATCGGTAGTGTAATCGTATCCTCTACATAATACATCAAATTCGAACAAGAATGCATCCGGATCCTCCGATGTAAGGCCATGGAATGTGGGGATATGCTGGAGGGGGGTGGCTTTCATGGGCGCATTTGCTGCAGAATCTACTATAGGGTATTGTAATGTGGAGGTCTGGGTATTTGGATGATTCTGCGCCATGGGATCGAATATATGCCAGTAATCTTCAGGAATTTCTAAGAGAGTGTTCCTTGGTTGAGTAGGGGTAGTCTCAACGGGGATTGTTTTGACAACACTCCCTTTATCAGGGATAATGATGGTCCCAACTATCTGAGGTGAATGAATTCCTTCAACAAGAATTTTTGCAGCGCTTCCTTTATCCGGGCTATTTAAAGGCTGGTTTGGTTTGATAGGAGATCTAGGTTCCCCGATTTCCCCTGTTTCTCCTTCTCCTTTGCAAAGGTTACTAAGATTTCCTTCGTGCAATAGTCCAGGAGTCAAGTTTTCAATTTCTTGAAAATCCTGCTCCTCTGTTTGACTGTGCACCTCAGCAACGGCTTCAGATGGTGATTCTGAGGCCTAGAGGGAACTTGTAGGCTGTTTAGAATTGGTTTTCCTATAACCTACTGATGGCTGAGATTCGGCTTTCTTATAGATTTCATCTATGAAGGTCGTTCGCCCAAGGGTCACCGGCCCCTTGGCTTTTTTGGCTTTAGATGGAGGCTTCTGATTTTTTTCAGGCTTTTTCTGCTTAGTCATGCACTCCAATTAAACTGCTAAATCCTATTTAACCAATCAATTTCTGCTGGGAAGGCGGACGGTGGAGCAGGGCTTTTACGTGCTCCGTACGTAGGTTCTTACCTTCCGTTTTTAAAATCCAATCCCCCCCTGGCAGACTCGCACACTACCCTGTTTTAAAAACAAATGGCTATACCCTTCCTCGGCAACGGCGGCAAAATGTAGAGCTGTAACAAGGGCCTTTTTCACCTCTAGTTATCTCACATTACAAGTCAATCCGGGAACATTTTTGTTATTGTGAAGGGTATCTCGATTCGAGGCTATTTTTCAGAGTAATGCTTAGTAGTATAGATCTAAGAAATACAAGAGTAAATGGAGGCTAAGCTATGCTAAATTACTTCTGCATAAAGAAATCACACACGGCAACTTTGTCAGTCAAGGGTACGGAAGCAGTAACCCATCCCTTTAGAAACTGATAAAGGAAAAGAAATTAGAGTATGGATCATGGATCTGGGAGCATAATAGCGTCTGCTGTGTCTCACAACAGCCTTGATCCTCCTCCCACACAATACCAATGAATGCAAGTAAAAAGGAACAGCAAGAAAGCAGAATGGAACAGCAGTTCAGAAATGGAACAATAGTAAAAAGGAACAACAGTAAAGAAACTAATCTCGCGAGTTCAATACTCTCAATTCTTTGGCATCAACTTACATACAAATAAAGAACAATCTTTTGTACAAGTAGACAGTTAATCAAATGGAACAGCAAATCACCATAAACAGGAAATGTCAATCATATATAAACATAATCTGAATCGATTACCAGTAGTCCATTACTCCAACCATATGTAGCTGAAACATTCCACTTATAAAGTCTGTAACGGAAGTGAACAACTTAGAACAATGTTATGTGATCAATTCTGGAAATATGATGTAAAGTCGTTACAAAGATTTACAAAAGGAAAACTACTGATGAACAAGTATGGAACAACATGTACGTATATCAGATTATTGAGAACAATAGACAAACCACACAAAGCCAAACTGTAATGATACAATCAGCCAGTGTCCGTTGGAGTCGGGCCCTTAGCTCTCAATGGCACACCGACGTAACTTACTTCAGATGCAAAGGGAAAATAACACCAGATATATTATATTAACGCATCAATGATAGTACAGCAAAACTAAGTCTCAAAGAGATTCGATAGTCTGAGTGTAACCAATAGTGTAGCTTATAAACAGAAAGTAAAAACACAAAATATTCCCGACGTCCCTTAAGTCTTTGATGCCGCCCCTTCTTATACAAGTAATGGCCGAGTTAACTAAACAACAAAATAATTGAACGTAACGATCCCTCAGGATCAAAGATCCTGAGGGATCTGTTAAACTGTTAACTCCTTTCTTTTCTCTGCCTAGTCGTCCGAACTGATAGCCCTTCATCTCGTCCCGGATTGATCTGCCTTAATTTACTCGCCCTGGTCTGGACTTTATTCGGTTTTAGGGGGACAGCCATTATCTGCTCATGGGACTCTTGTTTAGCACCGCGCCTTCTTACTTTTGTCCTTTCCTGCATAAAGAAGATAACTTTCAGTGATTGGGTCATTTGTATTCATTCTCATTGCATTCTCCCTATTGTATAATAAAGAAAAGGTTACAACTATTGCTTGAAACACTACTAAGTTATTCGTTAAAACATACCTTTCCAATGCTCTACACCACCCTTCGATGAAAACGATAGTTACCAGGTTTTACGACGCCGGGATACTTCTCTAGCCTAGACCTCTAGATGGTGTTGCGTTAGGTATCAAAGCATTTTTATGTTCATTGAGGTTTATTTTAGAGTTGATCTTTTTTAGAGGTTTGTCTTTCAAGGTTCACCGTGTGATGTAGATGTAAAATTCCTAAATATGCAATTCTAAAATGATAAACAGTCATTTTTTTTCTTT
Organism: Pinus taeda; assembly: GCA_000404065.3. NCBI lineage: Eukaryota > Viridiplantae > Streptophyta > Pinopsida > Pinales > Pinaceae > Pinus > Pinus taeda. Next base: position 19,457 of record APFE030490975.1, on the reverse strand, counting down.
TAGCAATGAAAATCCTAGCGACTAAGGAAAGAAGAGTACGATTCTTTCAACAGAGAACAAAGAGCACACACTAAATGCACTTTTCCTAAATCATTTTCCGCATGCAGTCCAAATGCTACTGCATATGCATGTATTTATTTTTTCGTTTCCTTAATGTGAGAATGCCAAAAAAGGAAAACTAAGTACAAATCTGAACTATTTTCTTCAAAGCGACACTTTAACGATTTCTTTTCAAAACGAAAGGAAGACTAAGACGACGCTTTCAATTTCGAACGGAAAACTGCTTTCAACACTTCAAATATTGACAATTCAAATCAAATACAATGGCAAAAGTACAATCGACTATCTAGAAGAAGAAGACTTTACAACACTCTTCTTTTCGACTCAAAATGACAGTTACAACACTTCTTTTCATCAAAATGATAGTTCGATTAAGCTACTCTTGACAAAGGAGAGCTATAAATGATGAAAAATACATTAAAAAACATTCACAAATCCTGATCAATGGAGGCTAAATAATGTGAAGGAAGGAGGCTTCAACAATGATATACTGATCATAAGCAACAAAACTATTGAATAGAGCTAAAAACAAGGAGGAAAAAACCAAATTCCAGAGAGAGAAATAGTATCATTCAGTCATCGCACCTATCCTTAAGGGAAGTAGGGATGCATCTCACATGCAACACATAGGAGGTGCGATGCATACAAGCTACCAGTTACAGAAAGTGCGATGGACCAGGGAACAAAATTGAGTTTGGTTTTTGCTCAAATTTGCAGCTAAGTTTAGTGATTTAGGCTGAGCTATGATAGGCAGTAAAAACAAATTATAGGGGTATGATCTTATGAGGCTATTGAGCTACCACAAGGGCACTTAGGATGTTTGCAAGTCAGATGTTCAGTTCATAAACCAATCTAGAGATTGACTGAAGCAACGTTGATCTACTTTGCACTTGCATAGCAAGAGCAATTCGAAGGCTAGCTGGCTTAACTTCAGGCTCCGTCTGTAGTTTATAAAGCAAAAAATAGTAACAAACAAACAAACTATTTGCTCCCTAGTGGAGTCACCATTTTGTTTCTAAGAAAACTAGTGTCTTTTCGATCTGCTAGTCCCACTAAGATCTGCTATAAGTTTCTATACCATATTTTCAAGTTTTAGGTTTCAATATTTATTATGGAATATGGTTATCTCCAGAGATCTGGAATGCAAGATTCAAGAACATTTGTACATGTTGCAATGATCTCTCATTGTCTTTGAAATGATTTGGCATCTTGAACCTTTATGTTTGTTCTTATTTTGTCTTCTTTCATTTTTTATAATCTAATCTCGAAATTTAAATGTTAAAGTTTGTCATTTTCATCTGGGTTATAACTTTCAAAGATTTTTTTAGATAGAACTTCCTCTTCTGTTAATACAATAAAGCTATTATAATGAATAAATTATCAACTGGCCTTATTATATTTTCTTATTGAAAATTATATAATCATTGTCAAGGTTACCCCTTGTAGTGCACTGGAGGTCAGCCCATAGAACCTACAACGGGAGCACTTTCGAGTCCTCAGTGAATGCGTATTCAAGTCGTTCATCTGTGGGGACTATTTGAGCACTAACACGAGTACTCCAGATTAGCCTCAAAAATTTGTGTTGAGTTGGGGCAAAGCCAAGGATGGAGGGAGAACCCAAAGATGGTGGGCAGACCTATCCATGGTTTTTTGCATGGGTTTTGCACATGGTTTTGGGCATGTTGGTTTTCTGCCCATGGTATTTTGTAGATCTGATCAAGGGAACTATGGTTATCTTCTAATCTAGGATTAGTGGGTTAGGGTTTATGAATGCTTCGACATGCATAAATATATATTGTAATGTTGAAAGGAATATATTGAAAAATCAATCTGGTATTGTAGATCCGGTCAAGGGAACTATGGGTATCTTCTAATCTAGGATTAGTGGGTTAGGGTTTATGAATGCTTAGACATGCATAAATATATATTGTAATATTGAAAGGAATATAACGAAAAATCAATCTGGTATTCCTGGTTTTAGGATCCAAGGGAAAGTATTTGTGTATATTTATTTTATGTTCTTGCCATTATATAATTTTATGTTTTAAGAATTCATTTACAGGTAATTTTTGTACAGGGTTAAATACTACATATAGGTTGCTTGTAGAATCTTCTTTGGGGCTTTTGACCATAAATGGGGCTTCAACCTTTAAAGAGGCATATCTCCTCAATTGTAAGGAGTTATGAGACGTGCCACTTGTCGTTAGAATTAGCATGATGAGATCAATCAAATGAAAAAAGATATTTGACCCAAAAAACCCTAACCTTCCTTGTCATTTTTATCATGAAAAGTGAGACTTCTTGACAAAACTATCCTTCCCAGACTTCTTAACCAATGAAGCTTCTGATCGATACAATTCATAAACAAATATTATAAACATTCAAAGATGACATTTGCATCAATAAGAACAACACTATGCTAGTATGCTCATAATTACCTCCCATCTTAGGTAATAACTCACCTGTGCAAAGACTCTTTGTTTTCCAACATGTGTGATTGAAATCCTACTCAAAGAAATAAACCTATGGACCTTAGGCATGAGGCCTCCTCGTTCTCTCCCTCATGATTTGGCTCTAAGTTGATAACTCAATGACTATACATTTACCACCTTCCTAGGTCATAAATATGCCCACGTTGAGTGCCTTTATTATGGATAGGTGGATGGCATTATGTGAACGGAAGAGATGATGTGTTATACCCGTTAGCTTTGAAGCCTAATTACGCAAAGACCACATGTCGGCTAATTATCCACTCCGTATTACCCCATCTTATTCCTAGTTATAAAAAACCCATTTTAATCACCGACTACTATTTCCTCTTAACAGTGAGAGATACCAGGCCTCCTACACCCAAGGAGTTCCGTGTAATCCTATCCTGCTGAGTTATTCATGACTAAAAATCGATACAACTCAAATTAATAGCCATAAAAATTAAATATTAAAGAAATATTTTATACTATATTATACTTAATTTTACATAATTATCATTTATAAGTAAATAAATATATCACCATTTAATTATTTTTACAAAATAAGATTATCTTATAAATTTGACATTGTCCACATCGACATCCATTCCACTAAATTTTAAATTATCATATACTAAAATAAAGTATTTTTAAATTGTGTGTGAGTGAGGCAATGCCTATCATGCTGTTCCATTTAATGGGTATTTTAAGAATTTGTGTTGCTTCAGCATGACGTGTTCATCGCTTCCTGTGGCTAACTAAATCCAAGGTGCACGTTCAAAACTGGCATTTCACGATATTTTTTTAATATATAATCCATATGAATACAAATGAATATGGTGGAATGATAACTAATTCCACAAATAAATAATCAATAATTTCGAGTAAAGATTTTAAAAAGTGCCACGTTCCAAAAGCTAGGGCCCACTTCTATATGCTTTATGTCGCCTTAGGTGCTTTATTTAGCTTTGCGTGAATTTTTATCTATTCTCAATTCGAGAGCTTCAACAGCCGCATGAAATAGTCATCGTTACGTGCTTTGCCAGCAACATGTGGACCTAACACCAATTCTGTCTTTCTTTAAAACATTTTACTTTTATAAACACACCACCTAATCAAGTTAGCTGATTTATCTCAAATAAGGTATGAATCATATAATTATTAATTTGGTTTTATAATGTTTAGGGTGGTTTTATTATTTTGTGTGAAACACTTGTGGTTTCACGCAGTATTATAGTAAATATATATCGTTATATCTAAATGTTTTGTATAATAGTATATATACATCGTTATATTTAAATGTTTTGTAGAGGTCGGTGAAGGTTTAAAATATATATTTAAATTTATTGCTTTGAGAGTATTTTTTTTTGCTTAAGTTAAAGATGTTGTAATATGAGGCAAATATTTTGATTATGTCAATTCAAATATAAATAAATTAAATAAAATGATTAGTGTAAATATTTTAATTACATTAAAATAAAATTAACAAAATAAAATAATTTTATAAAAGATAAAATAATAAGTATTGAAAGTTTAAGGCATTGATTCATGGTATTGAGAGTCTAAAATGTTGATTTATGGTATTCATATGAAATGTAGCCATTTTAAAGAAAATTTTCTTTAATGCGATTTTTTAGACTTCCAAAAATTTAAAAAAATTAAATAAAAAAACCCACCAAAAAACTTCAAAAAAATCTCACTAAAAACTAGTTTATTAATAAATCTCACTAAAAACTAGTTTATTAATAAACCTCACAAAATTCTAAATTCAACGTGGTTTGCACAAATTACCAAGATAGTGGAACGTGATGACTCAAATCCTCTCACGCATTTGTGCATGATTCATTTTAAACGTCATGCCTGAGTGCTTTCCTACTTGGCTCTTAGCGACCTTTCTATCTCATGACCCCTATCGCTCCTAGCTTGATTAAGTCTTTCATGCTTAATAAAAAAAAAATAGGAAAGGTCGCTAAATTTTGAATTTAAAATTGCGACATACATTTTGAATTTAAATTGCGAAATTTTGACTTTGTATATCCAATCTAATCGCAAGAAAGAAAGTTTAATATTATTTAAGAAATAATATAAAGTAAATAAATAAAAACGTATTATTTACAATTTTTTTTAATGTAAAATGTGTAATAAGAAATTTATATCTTAATATTTATTTATTTCTATATTTATTTTTATAGGTTTTAATGTAGGATTCGATATTGTGTAAATAAATTAAAAAAATTAAATTATATATATATATATATATATATATATCATATATATAATATTATATAAAGTTTGGTAGGACTTTCTAATTTCTTGTTTACATGTCTATTATTTACTCAGCTACTAGGAAGGTAGCACAAGATTTGAATCCAAGATTTTGGGTTCGGTGAGTTTCATTTCCACAGTGGATTTGAGCTACCCAGACTAAATATAACTCACTTAAATAAACACTAAAATAATTTAATTTTCAATAAAAGTAATATCTATATCTATATATATATATAAAATTTTACATATTTGTTTAAGAAATATTTTTTTAATGTAATGGATTATATTCTTAAAATTAAGATGATTTTTTATTTTTTTAATGATTTGGTTTTTTATATTTTTTTAATGATTTGGTTTTGTGTTATTTGATTTAGTTTTTTAATTAATAAGAAATTGATAATATGAACCATATAATTATAATTTCCACTCTAATAGCTCACAAACCATATCTAATAAGGTAAACTAAAATTATCTCAACAAACTCACTCACTGGGTTTGAATCAATAACCTTTATAAACAATTGCCTTAACAAAATAGGTTTTTACTTTGTTAATATTACTTATTGAAGTATTGCTTATTTTAAAACTTAATAAATAAATTATTTAAAATAAATATAAAAAATAACATCTTTATTATTTAAGTAAAGTCAGTAGAAATATCCTTCATTTCGAAACAACAAGTGTGTTCATCATCACACTAAGTATTGCAAAGCTTAAATAGAGAGCCATGTGAGACATAATTTCAGAGTAACAACTATATTGAACAATAATATTTAAATTATGATATTAATTTATTAATATATAAAATAAATATTATTAAGTAACGCTATATTAAATGGCTAGTTTTTGAAGAATAATATTTAAATAATAATATTAATTGATTAAAAATATTATAAGTAAGAGATAAAATTGTTTTAAATAAAAAAAATTAATCATTTTGTTTTACTCATTTCATCTTACATCTTACTTTTACTAAGATCTTACATCTATAAAAGCTCTTAGTTAGAAATCTGTATGTCCAATACAAATTCCTTACATGCATTTGGACACTTTTCGACCCTTCATAGTCATTGAATGCCTCAATTTTCAATAGATTTTGCTCCATAATCATTAGATACATGAATATCTAATAAACGTAAGTTGGTATCTTAGTTACATTAGACGGAGAGAACATCTTAGTTTTTTTATTTTAAAGTATTAATATAATTTTATGGGAATAAGAAGCGCTCTCAAATATAATATGGAAGAGATGTTGTAAAGTTATATTATATTATGAAAATATTTTGACTCGGTGAAATTACATAAAATAAAAATTAAATTAAAAAAATAATTAATTAAGAAAAATTATAATTATATTATGAATTAATTAAACTAGCATACATCCATTTTAACTCTTGAACTATCAAGCTTTGAGAGAGATCAAATCTCTCAGAGTGTAACCTTCTTCAAGTTGTGCACTCAAAAAAGAGGTTTACACATGGACAGATTTAATCTATGTGTTAAGATGGATCGATGTAGGTTTGCACATGGATAAATTTGATCTCTATGTTAATTATAATAATAATAATTTAATTTTATACACCAAATTTACATATAAAATTATTTATTAAAATAAAATCCTCACCTCTTAACAACTATTTAACTATTGATTTAACTACTAAAACACATTGAAGTTTTAATACTCCATTTTCCTCTTAACTTAAACCAATAACCTTTCCTTAAAAACACACATATTCTTAATCGCCACCAATTTCCTCTCTTGTGATTTGATTGTTTGTTATTTGCCCGGGGTATACCTCTTTTATTTAAACTAATTCTATTTCCCTCTAAATTCCTCTCAGCAACTATTTAACTATTCATTTTTATTTAAACTGATTCTATTTCCCTCTAAATTCCTCTCAGCAACTATTTAACTATTGATTTAACTACTAAAATATATTGAAGTGCTAATACTCTATTTTCCTCTAAATTTAAACTAATCACCTTGCCTTAAAAACACACATATTCTTAATAGCCACCAACTTCCTCTTTCGTGATTTGATTGTTTGTTATTTGCCCCGGGTATACCTCTTTTATTTAAACTGATTCTATTTCCCTCTAAATATAAACCAATAAACTTTCCTTAGAAACACACGTATTCTTAATCGCCACCAACTTCCTCTTTTGTGATTTGAATGTTTGTTATTTGCCCCGGTCTACCTTTTTTATTTAAAATGTTTTCCAAACGTTCTTGATAAAAAAATAGTAGCTTCTCTAAGTTAATTGAGGATTGAACGCTGTCAATAAAATTAAGAGAGCTCTAACTCAACAGAAATTCCAATTTCAAGTCAGCACCGCCCAAAATATTCAAGTGCTAGCGACAGCAGTTGTTGATCTGTCAAGCAATCAGCTTGATTTCTATAAGGTGGGCTTGGTCTTCTCAACAATATTATATTCAATCGATAACACACCGACCCAGGAAACCCATGTTCATTGAATTTTCAAGCTTTCCACGCCGCCCACGAGACGTGATGTCAGTGTCTCTGAAGGGACTTATATATCCAGCCTTTACATGCAGTTCTTCTTCATTCAATTTTCTGCCTATCTCACACTCGGTGTTTTGATCCACGCAAATATCGAATTCCAAGCAACTCCCCTACTGGTAGCAAAAACGGTAATATTACTTCATCGTTCCACCGCTTATTATCAGCATAATATAGAGCACTCTTTAATATTTCTTGAAACGTTGTCATTGCCTTGAATTTCTTTACTTATAAAACAAGAAGCCTGGAAGTGTAATGATTTACAGCATATTCTGTTGGTGGGATGGCAGTGATTTTGGCAGAAATGGAGCAGTCGAGAACATGGATTGCAATTGCTGTTGCAATGGCGATGATGGTTTTACCATATAATTGTATGGCGACGAACTACACCGTTGGAGACAGCCAGGGCTGGACTCTCGGCGTTAACTACACTACCTGGGTTAGTGGCAAGACATTCCATGTGGGCGACAATCTCAGTAAGTACATCAATGCACAATCCAAACAAATATGTTTCTGATTTAATAGTAATGGTAATTTAGATATCAGTTTTTGGTTTAATCACATCATTAGAATTGGGTCGATTTTCGAAGTCGACCCAATTTTAAGGATGTAATTAATATTAAAGGCCGATATGGATCACAAAAGCTTTAGATTTAACAAGTAATTGTAACTGTTTTCTCTGATAAAATAAAAAATAAGTAACCAGTTAAGTTAAGTTAATTTTGAGTTTGGAATTAGACTTATGAGAATAGTTTTGATTTGAGGTAAATACCAAGTTATCACATGTTTTACTTTTGAGAATTAGCTGAAAGAATTAAGTTGTTAGTTAAAGCATTTGTTATTGAAAAATTATTAGTTCAATTCTTTCAAATACATTTTTGTAAATTACAGATTCAATTTTTTCAACACTCTTGGTGTAATTTAATTCAATTTCTTCTTTCACTAAAACCTCCCAAATTCGACTGATCACCCATCTCCAAAATCCTTGAACCACATCTCCAAAATCCTTTAACCACATAAAAAGAAAACAAATTATAATGAGATCAATCAGCTTATGATAACTAATCTTGATTGACTGCAGTTTTCACATATACATCGACGAGCCACGATGTGCTGGAAGTCAGCGAGTCGGCGTATACTTCGTGCTCGACGAGCAACGCATTATTCACATACCATGGAGGAGACAATACCATTCCGTTGAACAGCACAGGCGCGAGGTATTTCATATGTGGCATTACAGGTCACTGCTCCGAGGGTATGAAGGTCGGCATTAACGTTACGGCGGCTTCGTCTAACTCTACACAATCTCCTCCACCTCCGTCCACAAACAGCACCAACAGCCCCAACAGCGCGGCCATGGCAGCTTCATACATGCAGATCAAGGACGGCGCCGTGCTCGTCGGCTCGCTTCTACTCGGATCTCTTGCTGTGTGGGTACTCTGATGCAGACGCTGAGATTGATGAGTGCCAGGGAAGAGACAGTGCCATATTTTTACAGCTATTGCGCATAATGGTTTATTTGGTTATGCACTCATCGCTATTTTTCTAATAAATTTGTCGCTTATCGTTATTTGCTGGGCTATGGACTCATCGCTATTTTTCTCTATTCGAGGCTAATAAAATTGTGCCGGGCTTCGCTTTGAACCTATCGCTAATTTTCTACTAATAGTGCATTCAAGTGTTGCGAATTTTTAACAGTGTATTTATTCACCTTCAATAGTGGGTTCATGTGTAGTTACCCCGCTTAAAACTGGGTTCATAATGATGAATTTTGTTGTTTTAATGTGGATCGTAGTTTTCGGAAATATCTCTGAATTTGATGGATAGGAGAGAGGTGAATGGTTTGATTTGATTTATCTTTTAATTTATATTGTGGAATATTTTCAGAATTTGCAATTAATATAGGTTTTGGATGGGTTGGTAATTAAGATTAGATGTTTATTTTATTGCCCAGTGTGATGAGTGATGAGTGTGATGTTAGATCCTTATTTAAGACTTGATGGATCTATGTAGGTGGTAATGCAAGTCATGGTATGAGTGAGTTAGAGAATTAGCATAAATTTAAAATTTATTGTCATATAAATTAGCACAATTGTATAATTTAAATGATTGATTAAAGCAAATAGCTATTAAAACACTTAGGTGTTATTTAATTTTCAGTCATTTAATTTATGTAATGTTGATAAGATATTGATCTAAAGTCACTAGTTCAATCCTGATTTAGTTTTAGTGATATATTGGATATATTGAGGATGTAGTCTTGTCAAACTTACAGAAAAATTGTTGATAATATATAAAGTGAAACCCAATATGTTTAAATGTAAATCGAATATTAAATTTTAATATAAAAAATATTTAAATATTATTAAAATAAATTATTAAAATATTTTTTATTGTTTAAAGAATATCAATTCTAAAATCCTTATTTTTAATACAACAAGACTTTGTACTTAATAAATATTTCTGATTAAAGTTAAAACAAAATGATAAAAATTGTGTAATTAATTAATTAATTATTATATATATTATATAATAAATATTATAATACACAAGACTTGTACTTAAGTAAATTTTTCTGATAAAAATTAAAAACAAATGATAAAAAGATTTTAATAATACATATCTATATATAATAATAATAATTTTAGTCCAATTATATAAAAATATTAATTGATATAACTAAAAACTTCAAAACCTACATTAATACCAGGTTATCTCTACGCAAATTTTAGAATATAAATTACTTGGAGGGATATTGGAGAGTGGAAATTTCAAAGTATAAATTTCCTCGAGGGATATGGGATGGAGTTGTCTATAATGTGATTTTTTGGAGATTCCAGTGACGGAATCGGAGGAAATTGAGCTTAAATTTTGATTTGCTGCAGTTAAAATGGTTTTTTAACTGCATATTTGGATTCAGCACCCTGAAAAACCCCTGGGGCACTTTGATTGTGCAGAAACTAGCTATCAAACTTGCGATTCCAATAAATTGCTACCGGATTTTGATTGGAAAAACCACCAAAAAAAACTTCCAAAAAATCTCATTATAGACAACTGCATATGAGATAGTCTTCAAAAGCACTAGTCATGGTGGTGGATTGGATAGCGGGAATTAGTAGCAGAGCTTCCTCATACGAACAGGAGGCGTGCAAATCAGCTGAAAGCAAGCACCAGACAGAGGAGGCGGTTACACTCTAACTGATTCATGGCATCCTCGCTGTAGATGTCACCCTAAGCCTCGAAGACCATCGATTACTCAAGGGAAACAATTCAAGAGTAGCGATTCTCACAATTGGCGAAACTGTAGAACCTACGGAGAAGCCACGAAATAAGCCGGTGGGCATTGGAACCCTTTGAGTAGTATAAACACAACAAAATGGATATTGAGGTAGAGGAATGGTGGGAAAACAAAACAAAAAAAAATTACTAATAGTAGTGTTTGAATCATGTTTTTGATAATGGAAATAGTTTCAGTATCATCCAAAATTTTGAAATGGATATTGAGGCTGAGGAATGGCAGGGATTGTCAGATTTTTTTTTTTTTTTTACCAATAATAGTTTTTGAATCATATTTTTGATAATGGAAATAGCTTCAGTATCATCAAAAACTTTGAGAACATTCAAAATTTTAAAGTTTGATAACTATAATCTGAATTTACAAAAATCTCTAAAATTTTTTATTAAAATTTCACCAAAAATTTTATAATTTTGAAAGAAAAAATCAGCTTGCTGTTCAGACTACTACGGCTAGGTAAAACTATTATATTGTCGGGCCAGGCACTGGCCAACCTTCTTCAGTCATCACACCACACACCACAAATTTGGTGAAGAAAGTATTCTCCATCCCACCAAACTTATCCCTCAACATATCAAACTTCTCCTTTACTACAGACGGAATCACTCACTATTCATATGATGAGGAGCTTCATTGCAATATAAGCCACCTCTAAAAACAAACTGCTACCTTTATAATATATGTTAGAAATTAAAGTTTTAACTTTACATTTCATCCCGGTCTAATCTCCAATGTATGACTCGGCAGTTCGTGCACGAGGTTACGTTAACTTAGTGTAACGTTACCCATCCATCGTGAGACTCAATAACATCACTATTGTATTATAAATGTGAAGTATTAATTAATAAAGAAAGTAATTTAATGTTTAACGCAGTAACTTCAAAGAATTTGGTGAGGTACGTTAACTCAACCGGTAAATGCGCGCATCAGCCCTTCAAACTCGGATTTTTCTGGTGATACCATTGACCAAAGCAGCCACCAACAAATTTTCCGACTTCCAGCTACTTAATTTTCTAAACCTAGAGTAGGCGCATCCAGTGATGAAATTTGCTATTTCTAAACCTAGAGTAGGCGCATCCAGTGATGAAATTTAAATTTGCTATTTCTAAACCTAGAGTAATCCAGTGATGAAATTTAAATTTGCTATTTCTAAACCTAGAGTAGGCGCATCCAGTGATAGGCGCATCCAGTGATGAAATTTAAATTTGAATGGCAGGGATTAATTTATTTGGAAGGTATATATTTATTTAACTCTTTAAAGAAATAAAAAGTTATAAACAAAATTTGTACTTAGTAAAAAAAATTGTACTTCTATTAACAAGTGTATATAAATAATTTTTTTATAAAAAAAATACTAAAAGGAAATGGCGTCTTTCTAAATCTTTAAAATTTTAAAAGTGGCTACATTAAAACACTATAAAATCTCAATAGAATCTAGTAACTAGGCAAACATTTTTCTCAAATTCTATTAAAAAAAAGGTAAACATATGTTTTTTCTAGTCATTAAATAATTTTCAAAAGTATTTGAATTTACATCATTGAAAATATAAATCTATTTGCACAATGGAATTTTTTTTAGTTTTCATTTGTTTCTAATTTATACTATATGTTTTGTTTAGCATGAAACAATTTAAAGCAAACCAAAAAGATAAATATATACCTTCAACAACCAAGGGAATTCAACTTTTCTCTTAACATTGCTCAATCAAAAAACACTATCAATAGACTTTCATCAATATTAAAAACTTAAGTTTTATAGATTCAAAAATTTATGTAATTAAAAAGGAATTTTTCTATATCTAATAGAGAAATATTGTAATATGTAATACACATCTATAGTGTTGTTGTTGTATGGCTTGGTTGGTCATTTTTTTGTTTAAGAATGTTTTCAAATTTGGTCCTTACAATGAATTCAAGTTTGGTTGATATATTTTTCTAATAATGTCATTTCTTTTCGTCGTTTTCTAATAATATGGTTTCTTTTCATTATCAATGTTGTTTAATTTTTCTATGATTTCAACATCTCCTTAAAAACCCTTCATAGCAGTAGCTACATGGACAACACCCACTTCACAATTTATTTCTTAGATGCCGAATGGAGAGAATGAAGCAGGATACACAATAGTAGTTGTATGGATAGCTATTGGCATTTTGTATCTTTTGGGAAGACCAACTGGAAAAAGAAAAACAAGTTGTAGCCCGCAGACCAATCTTTGGTTGTGTGGTTATTAATAGAGCCCTAGAGTTTCATTTTAACACTTCTCCCTTCAAAACTCTACATGATTTTATGGGAAGCAAACTTATTATTTCTCAAATTTTTTTATAGCATTAATTTCTATGTTTTCAAAAACCAGAGAATTAATAAAGAAAAAGGGTTTTTAGGATAAGAGAAGAAATATGGGGTTTTAAATAAAGTTTGATTTTACAAATGCTAGGCTTAATAGTAGGCTTGATCACAGTAAGTTCAAATGGCAGCAATGCTAGGATTTTGTAAGCTTTATGGTTGTTAGTCATGTAATCATCTAAAAAATGAAAAGAGATGGTAGTAGTTATTTACAAGAATATAAAAAAACGTTAGAATCACTAAGCGTAGTTACTGCCATCTAATGGGTAATTTCATAATTGAACAATCTTGCCTAAATGGTTGGTTGACAAGAAAGAAAGGAAAATTTGCAAATTAGGAGAGAAAATGAAGATACAACAAAAAATTTGGTTATGATGTAAAAATATCAATATTATCACTTTAATCTATTTTTAAACACGATAAAATTACATCTTTAACTAATTTATTTTATTTATTACTATAAAATGAAAAATTATTCATTTATTACTATACAATGAGAATGTATTAATTTATTACTATAAAATAAGAATTCAAATTAATAAAGAGATTACTTTGTCTATATACCGATGTTTTCTAAAAAGTAACCCTAAATAAATAACCCTATGGGTCTTATTATGTTATCTCAAGATTTCCATGTCGAACATGAGAGTTTCGAAGTAATGATATCTTCATATACTATGTCAAGATATCTATGTGGAACATCAAAGTAATGTCATAAATATGTCCTCATAATTAAGGTAGGATGGAAGATGTTTTCATAGAAGTGGAATTATCAGTACTTGAATATATTCAGGATGATCAATATTGGAATATATTTGGCATCCTCGAAGATGTAGTAGATGGTAGTACTTATTTACAAGATGAAAAAAAAGGTTTGTATTTATCACCACCATCTAATGGGGTAATCTCATAATTGAACAATTTTGTGTTAATAGTGGGTTGACAATAAAGAACAAAATAATGTAGTATGTGGTTATGATGCAAAGATGTCAATACTGTCACTTTAATCTATTTTTAAGCGCTAGACAAATATGAAAAATATTGTTTCAAATATTGAATTGCATAACTGTTAAAGACCATTGATTTGGACGGTGAAATCGCTTGCCTTTAGGGGTGCTTCAAAAGCTTCATAACTCCCTTTCCAATCCCCTTGAAAAATGAATATATGAAAAAATATGAAGTGAAATACTTCAATGGATTGATTTTTCAGAGTTGAGCAGAGCAATATGTAATTATAAGCAGAAGTGAATATAAGAAGACACAAATCCAGATAAGAAGACACAAATCCAGATCAAACTTCTACTGCACTTGTCGTAAGGTTGGGATTGGAAAAATCAATGCAGGCAAGATTCATAGGCTCAAAATAATCTACCTCAGTCATCATTAATTCTGTCTTTTGTCATTTTTTCTTCTAAATCTCTAATACCTTCAAAATATGCCCTATTCATGGATACCAATACATAGCTACATCTCCTCTGCTATCAATGAATGCGAAAATAAACCTCTGTTATCCGAACATAAACCTCATAATTCTATAAGTGCTTCCATTATCACTGATGGCCTGGGAATGGATAAATAATCTCCATTACGTCCCATTGCACTTTCTTCAGTGTTGCTAGAACTTATTCCTGCATACTTTAGATTGTTACATAAGTTAGAGAACGGGAATTTTTCGAAATATCCCAGCCCTTCATACAACATTTTATAATATTATTTAATTTTTTTTTAAACTGGTAAAAATAAAATTTAAATTTCTTCTGACAGGTAAATTTGGCTAAACACTTCTCAACGAGCCAGAGAGCTTCGAAAGGGCTGTAATGTGTTCAAATTTGAACACTGGGCGTATCAATGAAAAACGAGTAATCCGCGGCGCATAACTATTTTTAGTGTCTCCTTGTCGCCTCTTGGCCTCGAGAGGCATCAGGTTTTTTTTGGGAGGCAGCCAATGCAGCGACGGGGACTGTGGCGGACGGTAGCCCACATGCGCGACGTATACCGGGTGGAGTGATTGATGCTCCTTCCATTTCGGAGGGTCATATTGGTTGTTCGTTTAAAAAACGTTTTAATTTATCTCGTAATTTCTATTAATTTTTTTTAATTATATCTCTGGAGGATTTCACTTTAAAATTTAAAAGGGTCGTAAGGTCGCGCAGTCATAACCTTCATACTTCTGCTATTCCTTCGCCGACGGCATAGGGGCACACGTATTAACCAATGATAGATTGCGCACAGCTATTAACTGATTTATTAAGATTCAATATAATTTAACTTATTCTCTGACACACCACAGGTATACTTATTAATTAATTTGTTGAATTATTTAAAATAATTATATGTTCAGTATATTTAAAAGAATTATATGTTGATATATTTTTCTTGAGAATCAAATTTATTGTAATTACCAAATATTTATTTAGAGAACTAATTTAAATTTTGGAGGATTTATAATTGATTATTCTTTAAATATATTCATAGGTAGGAATATTTTAAATGGTAGTTTTTTGAAATAATATTTAAATAATAATAGTTTATTAATTATTAAAAAATATTGATAATTAATAGATAAAATAGTTTTTTCATCAAAAAATTAATCATTTTATTTTTAATCATTTCATCTTACATCTTACTTTTACTTAAATCTTGCATTTAATAAAACTCTTAGTCATAAATCTCTATGTCCCATACAAATTCCTTACATGCATTTGGACACTATTTTGACACTCCATAGTCATTGAATGCCTCAATTTTCAATAGATTTTGCTCCATAATCATTAGATACATGAATATCTAATAAACACAAGTTGATATCTCTCAATTGAATTTCAATTTCTTTTTCTTTTCATGTTACATTAGAGAGAGAACATCTTAGCTTTTTTATTTTAAAGTATTAATATATTTTCATTGGAATAAGAAGCGCTCTCAAATATGAAAGAGATGTTGTAAAAAGTTAAATTATATTAATGAAAACATTTTTTGACTCGGTGAAAATTAACCAATAAAATAAAAATTAAATTAAAAATTAATTAATTAAGAAAATTAATAATTATAATTATGAATTAATTAAACTAGCATACATCCATTTTAACTCCTGAACTATCAAGCTTTGAGAGAGATCAAATCTCTCAGAGTGTAAACCTTTCCTCAAGTTGTGCACTCAAAAAAGAGGTTTGCACATTGATAGATTTGATCTATGTGTTAAGATGGATCGATGTAGGTTTGCACATTGATAGATTTGATCTCTATGTTAAGATGGATCAATGTTGGCTGCTTTGAGAGACACTCTCTAGTATGGAACAAATGTTGTAATCTAATGTAATGTAAATATTTTGACTAATGTCAAAATTACAAAAAATAAAAATAAAATAAAATAAAAAAATTTAATAATTATAATTATTAATTAAAACATTTTGACTCAATAATAGCATAACATAAAAATAAAAAATAAAGAAATTAAAAACAAAAATAAAAGAAACGATAAAATTATAATAACTTTTTAATAATTATAATTATTGTCCACTTGAAGTACTCATTGGCAATGGTCCCTCCATGAATCTTGGTTCATCTTCTACCCTACTAAAACTTACAAAAGAAACACAAAAAAAGAGAACAAATCTCTTTGTAAAAGATTTTTTCAAATTTGCAACTTTAAAAATTTTGATCACTCTCAACACTCAACTCGTAAATTATAATTAAAATAAAATCTCCAATTTAATTATAATAATAATAATTTAATTTTTATAACACCAATTTACATATAAAATTATTTATTAAAATAAAATCCTCATCTCAACAATATTATATTCAATCGATAACACACCGACCTAGGAAACCCTTGTTCATTGAACTTTCAAGCTTTCCATGCCGCCCACGAGACGTGATGTCAGTGTCTCTGAAGGGACTTATATATCCAGCCTTTACATGCAGTTCTTCTTCATTCAATTCTCTGCCTATCTCACACTCGCTGTTTTGATCCACGCAAATATCGAATTCCAAGCAACTCCCCTACTGGTAGCAAAAACGGTAATATTACTTCATCGTTCCACCGCTTATTATCAGCATAATATAGAGCACTCTTTAATATTTCTTGAAACGTTGTCATTGCCTTGAATTCTTCACTTATAAAACAAGAAGCCTGGAAGTGTAATGATTTACAGCATATTTTGATGGTGGGATGGCAGTGATTTTGGCAGAAATGGAGCAGTCGAGAACATGGATTGCAATTGCTGTTGCAATGGCGATGATGGTTTTACCATATAATTGTATGGCGACGAACTACACCGTTGGAGACAGCCAGGGCTGGACTCTCAGCGTTACCTACAGTACCTGGGTTAGTGGCAAGACATTCCATGTGGGCGACAATCTCAGTAAGTACATCAATGCACAATCCAAACAAATATGTGTTTCTGATTTAATAGTAATTGTAATTTAGATATCAGTCTTTGGGTTAATCACATCATTAGAATTGGGTTGATTTGATTTTCGATAAGGATGTCATTAATATGAAAAGTTGATATTTACATTATGGATCACAAAAGTCTTAGATCTAACAAGTAATTGTAACTATTTTCCTTAGTAAAATAAAAAATGAGTAACTAGTTAAGTTAATTTTGAGTTTGGAATTAGACTTGATGAAAATAGTTTTGATTTGAAGTAAATACCAAGTTGTCACATGTTTTACTTTTGAAGATTAGTTAAATAGATCGGGTTGTTAGTTAAAGTATTTGTTATTGAGAAATTATTAGTTCAATTCTTTCGATACATTTTTTTTAGATTACAAGTTCAATTCTTTCAATACTTTTGCTTTAATCCAACTCAATTTTTTCAATACCTCCATTTAAACTACCATAAAAATTGATACTTCCCTTTAATCTCTTCCACTTAATCCTCCCATGGTCACCCATCTCCAAAATCCTTGAACCACATCTCCAAAATCCTTTAACCACATAAAAAGAAAACAAATTATAATGAGATCAATCAGCTAATGATAACTAATTTTGATTGACTGCAGTTTTCACATATGTATCGACGAGCCACGATGTGGTGGAAGTCAGCGAGTCGGCGTATACTTCGTGCTCGACGAGCAACGCATTACACACATACCATGGAGGAGACAATACCATTCCATTGAACAGCACGGGCGCTAGGTATTTCATATGTGGCTTTCCAGGTCACTGCACAAGGGGTCAGAAGGTCGGCATTAACGTTACGGCGGCTTCGTCTAACTCTACAGCATCTCCTCCACCTCCGTCCACAAACACACCATCTCCTCCACCTCCGTCCACAAACAGCACCAACAGCCCCAAAAGCGCGGCCATGGCAGCTTCATACATGCAGATCAAGGAGGGCGCCGTGCTCGTCGGCTCGCTTCTACTCGGATCTCTTGCTGTGTGTGTACTCTGATGCAGACGCTGAGATTGATGAGTGCCAGGGAAGAGACAGTGCCATATTTTTACAGCTATTGCGAATAATGGTTTATTTGGTTATGGACTCATCGCTATTTTTCTAATAAATTTGTCGCTTATCGTTATTTGCTGGGCTATGGACTCATCGCTGTTTTTCTCTATTCAAGGCTAATAAAATTGTGCCGGGCTTCGCTTTGAACCCATCGCTAATTTTCTACTAATAGTGCATTCAAGTGTTGCGAATTTTTAACTGTGTATTTATTCACCTTCAAAAGTGGGTTCATGTGTAGTTACCCCGCTTAAAACTGGGTTCATAATGATGAATTTTGTTGTTTTAATGTGGATCGTAGTTTTCGGAAATATCTCTGAATTTGATAGATAGGAGAGAGGTGAATGGTTTAATTTGATTTATTTTTTTAATTTATATTTTGGAATATTTTCAGAATTTGCAACTAACATAAGTTTTGCTGTATATTTATGGGTTGGTAATTAAGTTTAGAGGTTCATTTTACTGTCCAGTGTGATGTGTAATGACTATGATGTTAGATCCTTATTTAAGATTTGATGGATTTATGTGGGTGGTAATGCAAGTCATGGTATGAGTGAGTTAGAGAATGAGCATAAATCTAAAATTTATAGTCATATAATTAGCACAATTGTATAATTTAAATGATTCATTAAAGCAAATAGTTATTAAAACACTTAGGTGTTATTTAATTTTCAGTCATTTAATTTATGTAATGTTGATAAAATATTGATCTGAAGTCACTAGTTCAATCCTCGCTTAGTCTCAGTGATATATTGGATATATAGTCATATAAATTAGCACAATTGTATAATTTAAATGATTGATTAAAGCAAATAGTTATTAAAACACTTAGGTGTTATTTAATTTTCACTCATTTAATTTATGTAATGTTGATAAGATATTGATCTGAAGTCACTAGTTCAATGGTCGCTTAGTCTCAGTGATATATTGGATATATTGAGGATGTAGTCTTGTCAAACTTACAGAAAAATTGTTGATATTGTCAAACTTACAGAAAAATTGTTGATAATATATAAAGTGAAAACCCAATAAATTTTAAAATGAAAAACA
>APFE030490974.1:0-10964 GCA_000404065.3 Pinus taeda | reverse complement strand
AATTTGTCCCTGCCATTTGTCCATTCCCTACCATTGCACCCTACAGAGGCGCCATTCAGTATGCATCACACTCTTTACACTGGGAAGGTGATATGCATCGCACCCTCTGCACTAGGTATTCAGTATGCTCCAGTTTTGACCATTTCTGAGCAGTTTTTAGTGGAGAACTTCTGGGAGATGATGTAATCAATTGACCTTGTCCCTTTAGGCAGTGAAGCAACACTTTTAGGGACTTAGGAGCCCTCAGTTTATGGAAATTTATGATTGGGGTTGAAGTGCCCAAAAATGTCTATAACATGCCTACACAGATACATCCAGGAAGAGATGGAGTTCTTGAACATCTCCTCGCTCGGCACAGCGTACCAATATGCTGTCAAAATCTAGCATAAGTTTAAATAGAAGAAGCGATACTTTGGATATGCAAATCGAAAGACCAAAGGACAAATCCAAGGTAGGGTGACCCAAGACAACCCATCGAAGCCATTAGAAAATAACAACATCACGAAGTCAAAGAAGGACACATGAAAGTGGTGTGAGTTCCACAAGAGCCCCACTCACAACACAAGTGAGTGTCGGACCAAGCAGTCACTGGTGGCCGAGTTAAAGGCTTTCGAATCAGGTGCATGTTCTAACCCTGAGTCAGAACTCGACAAGGTCAATGGTAAACGGAAGCAGATCATTAACGCGGAGCCCAGTGCCACAATTGCCACCACTAAGATCTAGAAGAATGAGCCCAAATATCCAAAGGAGGGGGAGTGTACTTTCCACTCACAGATGTGGGTGAAGGGTTCACCGCTGCAATTCATTTTTTATAGTGGTAGCCAAAAGAACCTCATTTCAACAGAGGTTGTGAAGCGATTGGGCCTACTGACTACACCACATCTGCAATCGTATAGTATCGAGTGGCTTCACCAAGAACGAGATCCCTGAGTCTGCCAATAGTGTCGCCTTCCCTATAGCATCAAACCCGTCATAGACGAGGTATTGTGTGATGTTGCACCTCTTGATGTTTGTGATGTACTATTAGGCCAACCATACTTACAGAGGCAACATGTTGTGTATGAGTCAAGGCCTTGCACTGTTATTATAAATTTAGGCAATTCATTATACAGGATACCTAAGGTAGCCCCACCTACCGCCACCTCTTTGATCGCTGCTAAGAAACATAGCAAGCTCATCTCCCAAGCTAGGAAATTCATTTTCTGTATGGTTCACTCCCAAAGTAAGGGGAAGATTATTTCCACATCCATGACCCCCTCAAAGGGTTCCTCTATGCAGAAACAATAGTAGCAGATGGATACGGTCATGAAAACAGACATAAACATCTTCTCATCACCCACAAGGACACCGTTGCACTATCAGGTACCACGCAAGTTTCAAGGGGGCGACAAAGTCTGGTTGCATCTGTAGAAAGAATGCCTTACAAGAGCCCATCACAAGCTCATACCACTCCGACATGATCCTTACACCAGTACCAAGGTTGCGGGAAACAATGATTTGGAGCATGGCACTCCCCCATTCCTTCACTTCCGTCGAGTGTTCAATGTGGACAGCCCTCTACCATGCTTCCCACCATTACTAGACACATCAAAGATTGCAAAACATCTTACCAAGGACAAATTTCAGTAGATGGAGCAACTCAACGCAATGGGGACCATTGATTCCTAAGGGGCTAGGAATGATCCAGGCGGATGTTGGTGGCCACCTACCTATCCCACTTGGGCCCCCACAACTATCTCTTTCAGTTATTCAGTTTCTTTATTTGTAGCAGAATTTACTATTTTTAGTAGTCTTTTGGGTCTTGAACTTTCGGAGCCATTTTGAGGCCCTAAACGATGGTTTTTTGGAAATCTAGGAGAAACATGGGTCCATGGACCGGTGTTTCTCTTCCCAAAGTTGTAATTCTCGGATAGATCCTTTTAGTGAGATATTGTGTGTGTCAAACGGAGATCGTGTGCTAAAGTTATGACCCCGAGAAGTTGATGTACCAATTTACCCAAACGAGGCCCACGGTTTGGCGTTTCATCTTCAAGGGTTAGGTTTTTGGATGTTTAGGGTTTTCCATTGTTTCTCAACAATAAATAGGCCTTTGAGCCTCATTGTAACATATTTCAAAGGGATGTAGCGCCACATCTCTTCTCAGAGATAAGCTACCATCGCCCTAGCTGGTTTATTTACATTTTTGTTTGTAAGCATATTTCAATATTTTTAATGAAATGAAGTATTATTTCCACTACATCTCTGTGTATATGGTTATCTCTATATTTTGTTGTGTTCTTATTTAAATTTTAATCAGTGGTATGAGAGCGGTCTGCTTTTTCTATGTTTTTCTTTCCATGTCCCCAATGAGGTCGAGGTATAAGGAGTTAGGGCTTGAACTAGTCGAACCTTGGCAAGAAAATCCTCGCATATCCTGACAGCCTCCCATGGTTGATGAAAAGAAAGATGATGGGGGCAGAGATCCTATCAAAATCTTGCTCAAAGAATCCCTCGAGCGACAAAGGAACGTGATGATGGATAGCTTTGCCCAGATCCTTTTAGCGGCTACCTAGGGGTGATGCATCGGCTTCCAACAGCTACTCTGGGAACTCCACATCATTTAAGGTACAGGTTAATTTTGAAATCCCCATATTTGAGGGTCAGATAGACGCAGATGTTGTAGATAAATGGTTAAATCTACTAGAGGGTTATTTTTCTGTTCATGATTTTTCCAGTGAGGAAAAGATTATTTTCACTCTTCTCAAAGCAGCCCCCCATGTCAAGGACTAGTAGGAAACCTACTGCGAGCAGAAGCATGAAAGTATGAGCTCACTATTTTCACCGACACCTACTTGAAATTCATTCTGGTATGCCATCAAAGAGCAATACTACCATGTCAAAAGCTATGAGGACAAATACATAAAGTGGACCATGCTATGGCAAGGAAGGGACCAAGATGTGTCGAAGTTCACAAACATTTTAGTAGGGTGGTACTTGGATTCCCCAAGCCACTAGAGTGCGCAGACTCCCCCTTACTAAGTCTCGACCTCAACTGGTCTTAATGGGATGAGTCCATCTTGGTACTCAGCTCCCAATAGATATCCTCTCAGGGATTGCTTGAACCTCTCAAGCCTAGTTATGTCTACTCGATGTTGCCTTAGTTTTGTAGGTCAGCTCGGTTCTCTATTCTCTACTACTTGCTTCGCTCTCTATTCTGTCTCTCTGTCTCACTGTCTCCTCCTTCTCTCTGTGTTTTTTGTTCTCTATTTTTTCATGGCTTAAAGCCAATCCATCCCTTGATTGTTCCTTTCCTCTTCCATCTCTTCGGATCACCTGCTACTGTCCACTTGGAATTCCCTACCTCTGCATTGTAAGAGCCCTGTCCTAAGGTCTGCTAACAGATCTAATTTCTCTTGAAATTAAATGCAATAAGAGGAGATAACTTACTTACTTACATGAATTTTAAACAAATAAAATTTTATCATTTACATTATAATCAACATAAATTAAGGTGAATATTTCATTCTAATAAACTTTACAAGAGTATTCTATGGAGGAATACCTGTACCGGTGGCTGATGGAGATACCTTTGTCCTGCCGCTCATGCTGAATGCTTCTCTTGACTGACCCAACCAGATTTACCTCCCGGCCAACTAGAAAATAATTCCTAGCCCGGGAAACCTCCACAGGTTCCCTAGCCCTCCGAGCCCAAGTCCAACCAGATGTAGTGTGTGTGTCCAAGATGAAAGATCCAGACCAAGATAGCAATACTTCCCTCCTCTCAACAACCCAAGAAACCTCCACAGGTTCCTAAGGTCTCCAAAAACACAACAAGTCCAAACAATCACAACCAACCACCCCCACAAGCAAGACCCCCCCTTCCCTTTTTATACCCTCCTTCCCTTCTTCTCCTCAACCACCTCTCATTAATGTCATTAACTTCTCATCCATCCTTACAGTTGACTTCTCTTCTCCCAAGTAAAGCTGGGAGTACATTTGGAAATGTGACATGAATATAAAATTGGGAATTTAATGGGAAAGGACCATGTCTTCTCCCAAGTAAATCTGAAAAGTACATTTGGGAATGTGAGATGAATATATATATTGATGATTAAATGGAGAGGACTATGTCTTATCCCAAGTAAATGTGAGGGTACATTGGGGAATGTGAAATGTAATTACATGGATAGGACCATATCTTCGCCCTAGTAAATGTGAGGGTACATTGGGGGATGTGAAATGAATATATATATTAATAATGAGTTGGAGAGGAACATGTCTTCTCCCTAGTAAATGTGAGGGTACATTAGGGAAAGTGATATGTATTTACATGGGCAAGATCATGTCTTCTCCCTAGTAAATGTGAGGGTACATTGGGAATGTGAGATGAATACATATATTATTTGAAATAATGGAAGGAGACCATATCCTACCTAAGATTCAATTTGAGAAAGTAATTTGGGAATTTGAATAATAGAACCCATGAATTTTATATTACACCAATATTTCTCAATATTTTCAGATAATGTAAACATTAATAAAATTTGCAGGATAAGATTTAAGTGGGGCATTACATACACCCCTCCTTCAGAAAACTTTGTCCCAAAGTTAGAATGAAAAGATATAAGGAGTTCGAAAGCATAGCAAATCAGAGAGAGTTATAGAAATAAAATTTGATAAGTCAGACAATGACATTACTTCCCATCAAGAGCCTCCAACTGATCTATATCCTCCTATCCATCCTGGCCTACTTCCATCCCCACCCTATCCATCCTCTACTGCTTTATCAGTGGCAATGGCCATACTAACCACTAATAAAACTGACATGGTGGAAGCGTCGAATATATTGACCTAACTTCCCCAACAGGCAACTGGAAATCGTCATCACACGTCTAGGGGAGCATGTCCACCACTGCCCTCCCACGATTCGAGGTTTCGGAGGATACACGGTGGGAAATGCCTCCACCCCTCCCTCAGAACTAGGGTCAACGCCCTAACATGGACCACACTACAGAGCTGGTTGGACTTGTCATCAAATAATCTAGTCAGGTCGTCTTGCCACCTGTCATTTGCATTTTACTTGTGTTATAAGAGTGCATATCAAATAGAAACCAAATGTAATAGAACAATGTACATCGTACCTTTCCTCATTGGTCGTCTCGACCTTCCCCAATGGAATAGTAGATCTTGGTTATCATACGGTTCTTTCCAATCTGTAGTTTAGTTCTCATCCATGCATATATATAACCACAAAATAGATATAGATACTTGATCTTAAACATCATGTTTATTAAGCCCAGTGTCCATGTGTCAATTTTTGTTGTTCATACTAGAAATAAATCTTACATCAAATAAATCATAATCTCACTAATTCATTGATTAGATAAATCATATCTATATAAGGCTGTACGATGCAACAATAACTCTGACAATGCATGCGCTAGATAAATTGTAACCAAGTAAGTCATACATTTGGTCATACATCCAATATTTCCATCTTTAATACCAAATCCATCAATTGATTTTCACATTTCCAATCAAATGTATATAATGTTCATAAATAACAACATGGAACTGCAAAATATAACCTTAACATAGGTGGCTATCTACGTTAAAATGGGCATCATAAACGCTCATGTGACATCCTTGTGGAACCCCTCAATAACAATTAGAGTTGAAACAGATTCAACTGTCCATCATGGAAAATAACATTTGAACCTGGATATGCTATAAGGTGGTACCAAAACCAAAATAATGGCAAGCAACGGATTAATGCACTATCAATTCCACTAGAAGGTGCTAGTATAATTTTTACGCAAATAATTTCTCTAAAACCTTAGTGAATATAAAAGTCCCAATTCCAATTTGATGGTTTTTCATCTTCCAAACCCATTTAGTTAATCTTGAAAATAAAAGACTCAAAACTTCAAAAATTGTTTCCAACATGATTTTCATACTTTATTTTTTTTTGTAAATTGAGAGAATGTCCTCTAAATGTCAAAAGGTTCAAATTTATGTATTTAATCATTGTTTACTAGTACCAAAACAATGATATACACTGCAGCTCACAATTTGACCAGACAAATGAGAAATAATTAAATGAATGGAATAATTGCCTTTGCCCTGCTGCTATTAGTATTTCCCCTCTAAATGGCACTGCATTTCTAAAGATGCCTACTCCTTTCATAAGTGGCCAGTGACCACAAAAGTTGGGAAGAAAGTTGAGGGTCCTTTTATCCAAAACTAGAGATACATTATTTTTCACGACATTTTTATTCAACACTATAATAAGGGTAAAAGTGTATCCTAATATTTTCACTGGTATTTTATTGACTAATAAACTTCCATTCTAAAATCCCAAATTCTCTACGAATTGATCTTCTCATTTAATTTAAGATCATTAAAAATAACTATCACAGTAAGCCTTACACAAGTCCATAGTATTCAATCTATGTTTTCACTAGAAAATCCTACCCCACTAGACCTCTTTGTCAGGCCTCCATCTGTTATGCACCATGCAATAATTGTTGGCATCCTCTTTTCCTCAACCTTAGGTTACATCATGTCAACCCATTTTTTTTGGATTGTTTTCCTGCTAGTTTTATTGTTTTTCCTTGTTACCTGTACCTATTTATTATTAACTAATTTCTTGATTAATTTCTAGATTTCTTTGTCTTAATAAACAAACAACATGACAAATCATACTTAGTTACAAGACTAGGCTTAATATGTATGGATTAGAAGAAACCATTACATTGAATCTCACCATGCTAGATTGATGCATTCTAGCGAAAATCGATTTTTTTGAAGTTCAATTCAATTAAGAAAATTTAACCAATTAACCATGCCTTAAAAAAACTATCAAAGGGTAAGGATAGTACTAGATCACTTAGGGAAAACTCTTGGCATGTTTTGGGCTTCGTAGTAACTCAAACCACTCTATACTATATCCCTATGTTTAAAGTAGAGGGTATTTAAATGACACGTGCTAGTCAACAGAAGTCATGAGCATTACAACCATAAACTAAATTTAGGTCTTTGTTGTGACATCCTCACTATATTGCAGATCTGGTGTCTCCATTTATAGGTTCCAAGAAGCTTAACAACCTCATTTGCTTATTTCTATAATCATTCATCTACAGAAAGCAAGCAATGTTAAGATTAAAATTTGTACAAAGATAAAGCTTATAATGGCCTTGGTGGGCTTAATGGTTAAGAACATGTATTTCCTTGTAAGAGGTCATAGATTCAAATCTAGAGGGGAGTAGAGAAGGTAAACCTCCCCAGACTTTAGTAGTCAAATCACTGTAAGGAGGCGGATCCCTTGTCCCAGAAACAAGGGGTCTCATAAACCAATTTTGTGTCTGGCTTGGCCATGACCTAAAATTAGATTATTATTATTATTATTATTATTATTATTCAAAGAGAGAATCTAACTCTGTTTGTAAAAAGTATCTGACCCAGGCATAACATCAACATAGAACCAACTTGTAGTATAAGTATGTTGAAGATCTGTTTTAATATAAAGCCTCTTTCTCACTTTTGAAGCCATGAAGGTACGAGGGAAACAATCTTCAAATGTAATGACGCTGGGATAATCACAAAGGACTTCTAGATTTTTTTTTTGGAGATGAGCCTAAGCGCGTTGGGTCAACAAGTCATGGTATATATGGGAGCCTTTAAATGTAAAAAAAATTGGAAAAACTACAAAAGACTCCCTAACTTCTTTGAAGATCGGCCTTAGATGATTGGGTCAATATAACATACCATTTACAGGAGACTCCTCGGATCCAAAGATGTGTCCAAGCCTAGGTGATATCCCCTAACTGTAGTCGTTTCAGTTTAGCCAACAATAGAGCAAATTATTTTCATGACATGAAGACAGTTAATCACTTGAAGATGGTTGTTTGGAGAACAACTTGAAGATAAATATAATCTTGTAAGGATATTGTCACCATGCAAGAACTGTCCAATGATGAGATTAATTAACTGGAAGACAAGTGCTCCCATCGTGATGGAGGTTTGAACTAGAATTTGTCAAAAACAATCAATAAAAAAAATCAATAATATTCAAAATTGTAAGAATGTGAACAAGCTCCTATAGATAGTAACACTTAACAGAGTTTAGTAGAAATTGAACTACTTTTATCTCGAGTTCCCTTAGAGAAAGAAGAACTGAGATACTCTACAGTCTGGAAAGCATGAATGGGCCCCAAAGAAACAATTTATTTTATGTCATGGACTATTACTAGCAACATAGACCTGACAGCAGAAACATAATGTAGTCCCATCCGTTAACTAGGGAGGCCAAACACTATATCGGCTAATAATGTTGCCTGGAGTAAAATGCTTGGCCATGAATCTCTACATATCCATCCAGTTTGTATGTAGTGTTGGTTGTACTCAGGTTATTTATTTAGCTGTTATGGTCTATCACGTGCAAGTTTCCAAGTGCTATTTTGCATATTAAGTTTCTTCCTGCTCTACAAAACTAGAAAATTATTTGTGTCTGAATCCCTTTCCTTAACAAGGCACACTTTACAATCGCTACTGCAATATGATTTAATCTTAAACATAAAAGGAGGTAATGAACTATCTATATGAATGATCACTGATATCCCTTATGTCAGAAAGTTGCAAAAAGGGACTATAAATTCAACTACTTCCTCAGTTCTTTCTTCTAAGGCTTCTTTGGAGGCCACTCGATGTGTAGTGGGAGGCATGGCTCAAACAGATGATGAAAGAACAATGATACTAGTAGCTCGAACACCTATTTGAGGAAGCACACTCATGGTGACAAGATTATATTTATGAAATATTCTATCTAATACAGCAATATCTTAGAAAATCATATTCATAGAACCATCAAATGTAACTGATAATGTAAATCTATCAATGACAGCACATGGCTACATGCATGGCAGAAAATATACATGCAAAAAAGGAGGGCACACCTCAAAATTAGGAAGGAAGTTTAAGGGTCATTTGAGGCTTTGTAGTGCACTCATGCGCTCAATCAAGAGAAGGAAAACATCAAGGGCACAAGGGTGCACTTTAAAGCGATGAAGGAGTGAGATGTTGGGCCTTCGGGCTTTCAAGGTGTGGTCATGTGCTCAAATAGATAGAGAGGGTGCAAGGGCACACTCTAAAGAGATGAAGGAGTGAAGCTTCAAGCCTTCAGGCCTTCAACATGTACTCATGCACTCAAGGACAAAGAGGATGCATTATCACATGCTAAAGTGACAAAGGGAACACATTCAAGCCTTTAGGTTGTGCTCATGAGCTCAAAGAGGGTGTATTTCTTTGTGACGAAGGAGTGTGCTCAAGATGAAAACCTATCTATTTTGGGCGAAATTTCCTGAGTTAGCTAGGGTTTCAACTTCCAAAAGTTTTCTCTGATATAGAAAATCTGAAGGACAATTCTAGCGACAAGATTTCCTAATAGAAATGAGAAGAAGAAAGATCTACAAGCTTTTATGGATGTTGTTGCAATCATGATTAGAATGTAAAGATTCAAGGAACATGGAAGTTTTCATATTGTGAGAGAAAATTAACACTTGTAGAGTCAAGATTGAATAGAAATTCCAGTAAATAAACTAAAAAACAAATAAACACCTACAAGGAAAGTAATATTGATAGAAAAATCATGAAAAGAAATTAATAGATTCAACATGCAAAACTGAATTGTAATGAAGATAGAAAAAGAGTTTCTCGATCCAAAGATGTGTGCCAAACCTAGATGAGAATGATTATGGGAATGAATGATTAGCTAGGTTAATTTTAAAATAGATTACATGCAAATATGTCTCATACATGCTCGCCACTTGTCAACGAGTGAATGAGTTAATTGATGGAATTTAAGTAGCCTCCTATTTTCTATGAGTGTGCCCACATGCAACAACGAAGCTCATGCATGCATTCAAGAATGGTTCACGTCTATGTGTTGAAGGAATGTGCTCAATGAGGGTGCACATGATAAGCATGGAGTGCGCTCAAGGAGGGCGCACTTATTCAACCCGAAGGAGTGAACTCAACACAAGAGCAAGTCTTTGTCAATTTGAAGTGTGATTTTTCCTTAAAGGTAAATTTTTTCTATTTTATTTTCTTTTGCGTACTTTTCATGTGTATGAATGGCAAAAGAGGCTAGTTTCTAAGTCAATAAAAGTCATGATTTCACCTAATAATGGGATAGATAACACAAATGCTTCTAAAGGCTTGGTGACAACACTTAGAAAACATTGAATTAGGAGGATGCGACAATGTAAGAACCTGATTCCAATTATTAGAGCCTCAATCTTATTATACACTAACAGATCTATTTTTCTGCTGATTTAAAAGTAATAAAAGGAGCTTGATGACCTTCTCACAAAGCTTTAAACATTTAACATCTTATCATTTTATCATAGGAAACATAAATTAAGGTGAGCATTCCATTGATATCAACTTAACAAGAGTAGTCCATGGAAAAATACCTATTCCGGCGGTTGATGATGATACCTTTGTCTTATAGCTCTAGCTGAATGCTCCTTCTCACTGACCCACCCAGATTTACCTCCTAGCCAACTAGGAAACAAATCCCTAGCCCAGGAAACCTCCATAGGTTCCCTAGCCCTCTGTGCCCAAATCCAACCAGATATAGTGTGTCCTTAAGAACAATGTGCAAAACCAAATAACAATACTTTCCTCCTCTCAAACCCAAGAAACCTCCATAGGTTTCCAAGGTCTCCCAAAATCATAACAAGTCCAAACAATCACACCCAACCCCCACAATCATAATCAAGACCCCCCCCCAACTTCCCCCTTTCTTCCTTATCCCTTCCCTTTTTATACCCTCCTTCTCTTCTCCATCTCAACCACCTCTCATTAATGTCATTAACTTCTCATCCATCCTTACAGTTGACTTCTCTTCTCCCAAATAAGCTAGGAGTACATTTGGAAATGTGAGATGAACATAAAATTGAGAATTTAATGGGAAAGGATCATGT
>APFE030490961.1:2349-25088 GCA_000404065.3 Pinus taeda | reverse complement strand
TATATAGTTTCCATTTGAAATATGATTGTGCCCCTTGACTCTAGTATGTGACTATCAGAGATGTGCTAAACACTTTTGGTGATTGGTCTTGGGTTGTAATTGTTCGGTTTAAATATGGGCGTATTCTGGGTTGAACAATTTTGATGCACCCCGTTAAGAGATTTATTATTCCACAACAAGGTATTTTGCATTATAAAAAAAAACAGTCACATAATTTGTACATGAAAGAGTTGCAGTGATGCAGGAGCATCTAGTTGACAGGTCAAGACAAAAGGAAGGTTGTTTGGTCTCTGAAGAGGATAGAGGAGAAACTTGTTGAGTGGATAATCTGGTTGTTTTCTTTTACTTTTATTTGTTTAGGTTGTCTAATTTACTAAACAAACAGTAAATAGGAAGGTCAAGAATTAGAATTAATTAGGATAAATGTTTTAAGCAGATAGCTTTCCTTCCGTAATAATGTTGTAAGACAATAATAGTTCTGTAACAAAACGGATGTAACTAATCACATATAACCAACAACGGTTGGAAAAACTAAACAGTTTCTATCAATTATTTTAAAAGAGGAATAGAACACAGGGAGGGGTTCGACTTTTTGAGTAATGAAAAAAAGAATTATAATTTCTGTGCACACATTCCTCTCTAGCGTCCAAAAGTTGTTTAAATTGTTTATATAATATTGCATCGATTTTTATGTACAACACAATTTTGTTTATAGTCTATCTTACAAGCATATGGTCCTACATGTGACTTGAATTACATTAGTTCCAGCAAGCAAACGAAATCAGACAAGTTGCAAAGAAACTCAAAGGACGTGCTACGGAAACAAATTTTACAATCCCCGAAACAACACACAAGTGAACGTCAAAGACCCGGAATAAGTCGAATACCAAACAAGTAATAAATTGCAAGCATTACCAGGTATGCCCAGTGAACAAACATCCACAGTTTCATTTTTAAATTAATACAAAAGGGAAAATAGAATTCTTGTTCATTCATATACATATATTGTTCGAAACAAAAACCCGTTCAACGATTATACAGACCATGCCAAGACCTATGACAAAGTTGGAGCGAGACACAGTGTGGGTTTAGAAACCCTCAACCTATCTACAGCCACCAGACAAAGAGGAACGACTGTGTAGACCTACAGTCGAGACTGTATACAGTCGGTGGCCCAAGAAATCATTAATATACAAACTTTAACAAACCCCAACCTAAGGCATTGAATGAAAGCAACCAAAGAATAGAGAATGACACTACCCATGTCTAGCCAGATTAATCGAACCGCCAGGCATCGAAACCCGTCGAGTAGCCATACCTGCAGCAAAAACCAGTTACAAAAGATATAAGAGTCTGACAGTGAAGAGAAACGAGGGCATACAACCTAGCAAAAGCAAACAAACTTCAGATATTTACCTGACAGAGGCAAGCCGCGGCCATAGCAGTTCCACAAGGTCACCCTGCTCACAAGGAGTCGAGACATTAGTCGACTGAGAGAAAAGGAGCAAATATTGATTGCATGGAACGAGGAAAACTTACCCTGTGAACGACAAAGGAGCCGAAGAAAGTTGCCACCGCATTCTGCTTGGATTCGAGGAAGGACGATTAGAAACTAGAAGGTTGTTACCTAGAGCAGCTCCAACTAGCAAAAGAACACAACGACCATGGAAAATTACAGGAATCAATGATGTATGCTAAAAAGAGGTGCAGAGACGTAATATCAAGCCACAAATACACAGTAAACAGTCAGAAATAAGCATGGACCAGGCAAAGACTGAACCTACCGTGTTGACATAGCCATTGCCGGACGAAGAGGAGAGACTTTCAAGATGAGAGCCTGAACCAGAGGACGTAACGGCAAAACCCCATACTGAAACCACCAAAAACCAACGAGAACACAGAGCTCACAGGACCGAAAGAATGTGCAAGCGAATGACTCAAGTGAGGGTTTGATCGCCCATACCAAGGTAGGCTCAAGAATCCCAAGGGAGGACATTTGTCAAATAACTGAAGCCAGAATTACCAATCACCAGTGTGGGTACCAAGGACCAAATCCATATCATTAAAATCAATCGCCAGCGAATCAACCTTACACCACAGTCTGTTGTTCATTATTAATTTTCACTTTATTCCCGCATTGATAATTGTGGGAGACATGTTAACGTGGGCTGGACTCATCAAGGGGTATCAGAGAAGGAAGTTGAAAGAATTGGGATATGGAGGTTCAAAGACGAGGACGTGGAAGAGGTGTGCACAGAGCAGCAGATGAGGGTTTGAGGGAAGAAATAAGGACCCTTACTTCTTAATGATTTTCCCATTATGTGGGAAGCTCATGGTGCAGAAAACTAATGATGCCACAACATTCATGGAATACATGTAACGTCGTCCAAACAAGATGTTATAAAAGAGATGGGCATTAAGGACTTCAATATCGATGAGAATCATCTTTCCAGAAACTTCAACCAAGACATTCTGAAAGAGTCTAATGAGTGAAGATGGGAAACTGTCATATTTCCTCATTGTAATGGAGGAAGTAGTGAGTTTGAGGGAGCCTAATTTCTACCAAACTAAATTTGACATTATACAAGTCGATTCCCCCTCATTAATAATGCATTGGTGAATAGTGATATTTCGGATGGTAACTGGTAGTTGAAATGTGACTATTGATGGTAATGGCAATTCCAATTTGTCCAAATCAAAGGTGATTAGGTTTAAATATGAGGGATTAATAGCGCCAAATGCATAAATCAAGGGTATCCATTGAGTTGGATAGGTTTGAAGAACCTACAAAACGAACATGGCTAATGGAGATTGTGTAAGGTCATCTACAATATTATAATTATATGCCACCTTTGAATTATGGGCAATGTGATGTAATGGTCCCTTGACAATTTTAGAAACTTCTTCAATGGGGGCGTCATGGTATGGACAAAGGTGGTGTAGTCACTATGCTAGGAATTGCTTCAGAAGCCAAATGGTTAGGTTTTGGAGGGGTTCCATAATCACAATAACATGTCTAAAATAATACATATGTTGCTTGCATATAGATATCATGACTAGTAGCATCATTAGAATCCCCCCCAATCTGATTTGGGTAAATGGGAAGACCAACCTCATGCTGAGTAGCTACAACTCCCTAATGGGGAAATGGATTTCGTAGTATGGTAGGTTTTTGGTTGGTTCTCCCTGCCCCTTAGCCTCTCTCAAACGTTTCAACTCTGGGAGTTGAGAGTGACGATGAGTATAATTTATGTACTCTTTGCAAATTTCACAAGTGTGATTAGTTTGAAGACTAGCATTCTTGTTTTGTATTTGTAGATTATTAGTAACCTAGTTCTAGCTTTGGTTTCGATTAGGTGGATCGACCCCAGTCGATGCATTCAATTTCCGTTTCCATGGTGGGTTCCATCCTTGTCCTTGGTTTCCTTTATGTTTTTTCTTCCATTGTTTTTTATTAGCATTGGATGGGTTTGCAATGTTGAATTTTCTTAAATGATTGTTGTCGTCGAACAAATGAAGGCTAAAAAAAATTAATCCCCGCATTCTATTGTGATGGTTGATTATTCTGTCGTGCTCTTGGGAAGAGAAAGTAAGGATTCCCTTGGCTAGGGTTCATGTAAGTAGATTGGGAGGTTTAAATGCCTTACCAAGTGTGTGTTGGATACTCATTTCCTTACATGGGAGGTTTAGGAGAGAGTGTGGGTTGGTTGGTCTAATATCCAACAATATATGGCACTAGTTATGCTAATGTACTAGAATACGATGGGAATGATGGTGAGGAACCATAGGTATTCCCAGGATATGGAAGAGGGTTCCTACGTTGAATTTGGGTAAGGTTCCTAATCAACCCATCGGTATAATTTGATGCCCCTTGGTTTATCTTGAGTGAAGTACTGCAACTAGGGGCCATCTGGAATAATAGAGTAGAGGTAACCTAACTACATGTAGATGAGCTCAAACTATTGAGCCTTATTGATAGCATTTTTTTTTAGTTTACAGAAAAGTGGTTGTGACACCTTTTTCAATGATGGGAAAAAGTGATTTCAAAAAGAAATCCAAAAGAAGGGCAGGAGAAACATCCACTTTACAAAGGCTACTGTGCTTACACCATTCATGGGCATGGTCTGAGATGTCTATGGAGGTAGTCTGTCAAATAAGGGTTAACAACTCCAACATTGTGTCACAATGAACTAGGATTTGGAAGAAGGTAAGGAAATATTTAGCTAAAGACTCAAAGGTTCCATGGGATCCTGAAGCATCACTAACATACCATTCTACAGCAGGGCCAGTGAAGGTGGGTTGAAATAATCTTAGTCAAATTGGGTCCTCAATGATGCTATTGGATGAACACCATAAATAAAAGGTCATAACATGGTTGGTTGAGTCATCCCCTATTTATCTTTGAACTTGGGAATGTTTGATGGTAACTTGGTCTGCATTGCTAGCCATTGAGGATCATGAACAATGGGGTCATTTATAATTTTTGAAAGATCTGGGAGGTTCAATGAAGCTATAAATGGTAATATCCTAGGTTAGGTATGTGTTGGAGGTGGTGGTGGTGGTGGTGGTGGGGAAGGTGGTGGAGGGTTGGTATTAGCCATTGTAGTATGTACTTGTGGTGTAATGTTAGTAGTGGAACTTTTTGGAGTCGTATTAGTGTTGTCCTTAGGGTTCGTGCTAGTGGCACCTTGAGAGGAACTAGTTCCTAACAAAGTAGCACCATGGATGGATCTACCTATCAAAGTAGTTGGACGTTGTCATCTACGGTGAGATGGTGAGAAACTAGGTACTCCTCCTAGTACAGGTGGGAGGTCTTGTAGGCACATAGATCAGTGATACACCCTGGGTTCCCTATGTCGCCCTGGTAGGTGTGTGAAAATTACTGTGAGCGAGGATTTTTATCAAACCAAATTATTCACATACATAAGACAAAGAAAAAAATAAATGGTTAATTTTCCCTTTAAAATCTTAAGTGTGTGAAACAATCAAAAAAAAGATTTGTGAGGTTAAAAAATCCTAAAAGGCCTAGCATCCTTTTGTTCAATTAGTAATTGGGCCTTGTGAAGGCTTTTACAAGGGTACTTGGGCCACGTCCCGAATGTACTAGCGACGTTTCCAATAGCCAAAATACCAACCAAGATATGGAAGAGGGTTAACTAATGAAGGGTACTAGGGCCACATCCTGAAGAAACTAGTGATGCTTCCAACATCCTAATTAAAATCGCCTCCAAGTGCAATTTCTCCTGCATCCACCACCTATAGGGAAAGTTTCCCTAAGATTTAGTCACTAAGTTACCTACACCCAGTCGGGATGAGAGAATATCAACATATGTTTGTCAATTTTGGATGCAAAGCCCCAATCAAGCATCAAGATATATAAGGGGGGTCGTGATAATCCTCCATCTAGGCCTTGCCCCTTCACAGGTTTCTTCTCATCACCATTTTTTTCACTGGGTTGTGTAGGATTTAAAGCTCCCTAAAAACACAACTTTCTATGTTTCAATTTAAACAGCCATGGCAGATTATTAGGATGCTTGCCCCCATGGTCCTAACCTGAACTATAAATTATTTTGTGACCCCTATGGGGAATATAGTTGGTTCAATTTAAGGTTTCTTTTAAAGAGTTTTACTTTGCTTAGGGTATGCCAAATGAAAATTAAAATAAACTAAGCACAAAGATTGCAAAATAGCATACCCTTTGTGCAAAGTTTAAATGAACTTAGTGCGTGATTTGATTGTGTGTGCAAGGTGAATGGTGAAAATACAAAAGTGTTTTAATTTCAAAAATTTGGATATGTGGTGATACATTACAAATCCCCCTATTTACCCTATGTTATGTTGTTCCTTTCCAAAAGAAAAAGATGTGCAGATAATGGACCACTTACTTTTCCTAATTATGTTATTTAAGAATATGGGGAGACGGAAAGGTGATGCTTTGCAAAACTTTTCGGATCCCCACACATTTTTCAAATGTTGCAAGGGGGGAGAGCCTACTTTCTTTCTTAATAGCACCAACTCCTAGTCCCAAAATTGAATCTGTTTTGCAAAACAAGGAAAGATGTGTGGATAAGGGGCCACTTACTTCATTCCTAGTTAAGCTATGTGTGAATTTCCAATTAACAGGGAGGGAGGGCCTAATCTTGTTCTTAATCACACTAGACCTAGTCCCAAACTACAAACTTTCTAAAGAAAAAGATAAGCAAAATTACCCTACTATAATGGTTAGCAAAGTAGCATTAAATCCTATCTAATATGTAAAAAGTTGTAGGAGTGTAGGAAAGTCACTAAAGGCTGCCAAACACTTAGGATAAGGATATTACAATGATAAAAATGGTCCTCTATGAGTCTCATGGGTTATGGTTTTCATAGTTGTGAGACCTTGGGATTGTTTCTACAAAATCCATGAGAGCAACCCAAAAAATTTAAAACAAAGGCTTTAAGGCCATGGGAAGGTCCAAGGGAGACCTGCAAAGATATAAAAAATAATAAGTGACTAAACTAAATGGAAAAAATATTGAAAAAAGGCTTGCAATCAACCAGTTAGATCAAAAAAGGAAAGCAAGTGGAGTTTCCAATTTGTGTGTTGAATTCGATAGCACGAGTGTCCCAAAACATCTGATCTTGTAACTTGTTAAATCATACAAGAAGATACACAAATATTGGATGATGTTAGTGATAAAATGTGATCCAAACAAAGCATTGAATTAGATGGAACCAATGCATGAAAACTATAATAAACAACTTGAAACAAAAATATAAGACAAAACAAATCAACAAAGTAATGGGAAAAGGGTCCTCTTTATTGATTACTGGTAGTGGAAGAGGTATAAATAAACTTTAAAGATGGTTGAAGAGAGATTTTCGCAATGGTTCTCAATGGATCTTAGCAAGTATTTCCTTTTCTCAATCTCTTTTGCAAGCTCTTGCTCTCTCAAAGAATCAAAGAAGAAGCACTTTCAATGGTGGAATCCTCTAAGCATAGGAATGCTTGATTGCTTGGAGAAATTTTGGTAGGATGTTGGGCAGTAGATCCCCCCATAGCATGTTTTTGGGGCTTAAATCCCGAGTTTTGGTCAATCTAATGTAAATTCCATACAAAATGCGAGCGTGGAGCGTGAGAGTCTAGGATGAGTCATAAGGATGTCCGCCCTAAAATAATGTAATTTAATGTAAAGTTGTGTCAACCTACCCATGGTCCGCAGACCATGGGATTGTATAAATAGAGTAAGGCTCTAAGTGTAAAGACAGTTTTAGAAGAAAAGGAAGCAATAGATAGATGCGAAGGCATGGTTAGAAGATAAAAGTGGATCTGAAGTGTATTGGGTCGTAGTAGGGGGTAAAGGCTGTGTAGTTGAGTGCGCAAAGGCCTAGTAGAGTCCACAGCTGAGTGCGCGGACGCCTGCAGCTGAGTGTGCAGGGCGGAGTTGGGTCTGTAATGAACTGAAATTGAAAAGGATTATTAATAAAGTTAAGTTGATTCGGCATATTGTGCATCTATTTTGTAGATCTATATTTTGATGTTATGCGTTAATGGTATCTGTTTATTTAGATGCATGCACTTGTATGAATGCTTATGTGTGAAAACCTTCTAAGTAATTAGCGAACAAAACCTAATTAAGGGAGACTTAGGTAATTAACACTGGTCGCACTGTGGTTGGAGCTGCGCGAAAGCAGTCCCACAGAACACAAGGAGCTTACTGGGGCGTGTAACCTAGTAAGCGCGAAGGTTGAATCACGTACCTATCGACCCATATCAGAAATCCCCAGGGTGCGGAAACCTGGTTCTAGCACCCTCCCATACTACTTTGGGTGAGATCTCATTCCTCTCTCCGCAAACTGTTGCCGAAACGGCCAGTAGTACTGGGATTTGCTTGGCTAAATCACTTATGAACCTGGGTCAAGCCTCTCCAAGCCAACAAATGGTTTTGTTGCCGGGACTGGGACCTACCTAAGGGATGTCTAATGTTGTGCCATTGGAACCTAACAAAGAAGGAAATTGAAGAGTGGTTGGACAAGAAGATTCCCGACTTCACAACATAGGAAAACAGAACTCTGCAAGTATCTGAGAAAAGGTGGTTGGATTGCTATGTGTATATGGAAACCCACGAGATTTTCTTTGCATCCTTTCCTTTTGAACTATATGAGTGGATCGCAAGGTTAGCCGACAGCCAGGGAAGGTGTAGGCTTAACCAACTAATAGCATGGACTCCAGAATTAGTGTGCAGACTAGAGGCATCAGAAGATAAGATCGCGTGAGTTGTGGACCATTGGCTCGATCAGGTAATAGGGGGATTTATCACTGAGTTTGCGATAGACACGATCGTGAACTACAGCGAAGCAGAACAACGCTTCCTCAATGGGCCGTGAGGTAAGTATACTAAGTCTTTAAATACTTGGATTAAGATGTTATTGTGTGAAAAGAGGGTCATGAGAATACATTAATGTTTGGGACAACGCAGAGCGGAAATATCTACAAAAGCAGTGAAGAATTAGGAAACAGTCCCTTAATTTCACCTTCGTGTGAGAGCAAGGAAGAGCTCGGTAAGGTCTCTCCAAGAAGCGCGGTCAGTTTGATAAGGCAACATATTCTACAGCTACCACCTCCACCCATGCCACCACCCGCTTCACCTCCCTCACCTCCATTTCCACCCACTCCACCTCCACCACCCCCACAGTTCAGCATGGTGAGCGCAATCAAACTACCTGTATTCAGAGGTGTAGGGAATGAAGATCTGGACCAGTTCTGGTTCGTGGTAAGAGCAGTGTGGGAAGTGCAAGGGGTCACAAATGAGAACATTAAGAAGGCTAAATTGGTGAGTGCGTTGTAGGATCGCGCATTGACATGGTATATCAAGCACTCTAATGACCACCCAAACACAGGGATAACAGAGATCTAGAATGCGTTAAACAGAGAATTTAGCCGGCCAAAATCAGAGACACAGTCAATCATCAAGTTTAAAGAGATAGTGATGCTTCCAGGCGAGACCCCTTGGGATCTAGACCAAATACTGAAGAGTATGATCTGTGAGGCTAATATGACGCTAACAGATGCCTAGCATCGTGCATGGTTTATGGCATCCCTGACACCACACTTGAGGACGGCTCTGTCACAACAGAAACTTTCCACCCAGGGCGAAGCATTGGAGATGGCAATGAGGTTGCATGAGACCCCGATACAAGACCCTGGGTTGGGAGTTTAACAAATCCGCGTGCAACTATAGAATCTATGCCTGGAAATGCAAAATTTGAAGCAAGATAGTGCACTGTGGCCAGAGGCGCATAAGGAGGTATGGTGCATAAAATGAAAAGGACAGGGCCATGAAAAGGATCATTATCTAGTATTCGCAAACTACTTGGCAGGAGGCGGGCCAATGCCATTGAGACCAGAGGCACAAGCAGGGCCAAGTGCGACACCCGCGTTATGGTGCGTGATCTATCAGATAGGAGGAAAACACATGACAGATAATTGTCATTTGTTACAGAAGTATACACAGACTCCCCAACAGTTGTTTTGTAATTTCTACAGGTCAGTAGGCCACGACGAGTGCACTTGTTGCAGCTACGAGCTAATGATGGATCAAACCCTAGCCTATATGATGTAGATCAAAACACGAGCCCTCGACCCAACTGCAAGGATGATGTGCACTAGATTTCAGGGGCGAGGTCGAAGACGAGGAGGAATGGGACCAGGAAGGGGCCACGGACAATTAATTTGTTACAATTGTGGAGGACCAAGGCACTATGCCTGCGATTGTACCAACTCGACGAGGATATCCTGTTCATACTATGCTCAGTTTGATCATGAAATGATAGATTGTCCTACATTGATCACACAGATACACGAAAAAGGGGTACTCAAGCCTCCTCCGACTCAAAATATACAGATGATGAGGTCTGAACCACGTGAAGAAGACCCGAATGTGAACATGATGCTTAGAAGCAATGTGACCACGGGGGAGGATAAGGGGAAGCAGCTAGAGGAAGATACATGGGTTCGCAAGGATCCTGAAAAGGAACTTGAGTTTGACTTAGAGCATGCAAAGGAAACGTTCATGGAAGCTAAGAAGAGCTTCGCGGAGGCCTCCACTTCAGGTAGTAAGGATCAACCAGAGCCAGGAATGGATTTTTCAATGCTTACTACCTTTTTGGAGACATGCATGAAACTGTTGCGCGAAAACAAGGAAGTTAAGGGACTACAAGAGCTGATCACCAGGTGCGCAGGATTAGGAGAACCACACATAGCCCAGAAATTAAGGAAGCATGTATTGCACACCGGGAGGGAAATGAGATTGACTGCATAGATTTGTGAGTATGAAATGGATCAGGTAATCCTAGATCTGGGTTCGGACATGAATGTGTTACCAGAGCAAACATGGGAACGCATGGGCAAGCCCATGTTACAATGGTCCCCTATTCAATTACGAATGGTGAACCAACAGAAGATTTTTCCCATGGGGAGGTTGCAAGGGGTAATAGTTGATATTGAAGGCATGAGCACATAGATGGATTTTGAAGTAATAGAGATTGTTGATGACAACAATCCCTATCCTGCGTTGTTAGGAATAGACTAGGCCATTGATATGAATGGATTCATTAACTTGAAGAAGCGGAAGATGAAATTCGAAAAAAAAAAACACTATGCATAGAAGTCCCACTAGACCCAGTCGAAGGAGCGCATTACACTGAACCAGTGCGCGATGATGAAAGTGACAATGAGTTGGATTGTATTTACAAGATAACTGCACGAGATCAGGATTGGGTGAATCTGATTGCAGATGGGAGAATCTCGTGGGAGCACAAAATCTCCTGCACTTCAGATTCAGACGAGGAAATAGAACGATGGCAGAATCGGTTGCATGAAGTGACAACACTGAATTGCAACATGATGATTAGATCATTGCACTGTGTAACAACAGAGGCAAGGGAATTGCCAACATATGATGGAGTGATAGCGATGGATGAATTCCCAGACAAATTTTAAAGCACAGTACCAAAACAACAACGGTTCAATGCACTGAAATGGGCACTACGTGCAACACCTGCACGATGGTGGAGTACACATCAAGGCAAGTTTGAGGATTGTCATAGATGTAGAAGGATGATGTGCTTGCAGTTTAGAAGACCCCAGCTTCGACCAAGAATCAGGCAGCCAAGACAGAGCAACTTGCACGCTCACCTGTGTCGATGGGTACAAATATGTGCTGTGCAGTCCACATGAACATACCCCAAATTGGGAATCAAAAATCAGAACAGAATGCAGCAACAGGAAAAGCTACGTGCACCACAAACGTTCCACACGGGAGCCTTCGAGAAGGTATGCAGAATCCTGAACAGGGTTCACCAAGCGAGATGAACTGATTGGGACCTGCGCATACCAGTGGTTGGATGGGCCTATAAGGCCATGTGAAAAGATCTGAGTGCGGAAATGATTCCAACACTGAAGAGAAGAGACGGGACCATAAGAGAAGAGGGGAATCCTAATGCAATAGCTCCTACAATTGGGACAGTACGCGAGGACCAGGACGAAGGAATTATACAGCTACGCGAGGACAAACATATACAGATTCAGGAAGTCATTCGGTGAGGGAACCTTAAACTTCACGAACTCAAAGAAGATTGGGTACGATTGAGGAAGAAAAGCATGTTAATGGATGGGGAGATCAAAAAACTGGAAAACAAAAACATGCAAGCATGTCACATCGATAAACTAAGAATGACAAGACAATATATGGGCAACCACACTACTACATTAGAAGCTTGTCACCGAGAATTTGTGACTCTGCTACCATGGTTGTGACCGCACCTTAACTAGACAAAGTAACTAGGGGAGCGCACCGCATAAGGAAGAATGTGTAGCGCTGACTGTTGCGAGGGTAATTGAGGAGTACCCACAGACTAAGCTGGAAAGTGAATTGAAGCCTCACACAGATGGTGCGACCACCTGACTATCCGTAGGGAGCACAGTCTCAGCACTACAAGCAGTTGAAAGAGAGCGCGGGACTATAAAAGAGTCTGTAGGGGAGCTGCGCGATAAGGGGGTTGCGCGCAGGGTCAGTGTGTCACAGGGGTCGTGCCTGCACATAGGGGGTTGCTCTGCTGCGTGGGTAGGCTAGGACGTGGCTGTTGGTGTCACTATTCATGACAAGAGGCCAAATTTAAGGTAAAAAAGAGCAGGCGACAGGTAATTAAGATATGAATTAAGAGCTAGATTTGAGGTGATTTGCCGCCAAGAAGGCATTAATGACTCAGAAGTGGGAGGAAGGGTCAAATTCAAATTAAAAAAAAATGCTATAAAACCCCCAAGGCTAGCCACGAGACAACACTTATTTGTTTGAGATTTGAGTTGTTACAAAGAGTCCACAGTGTTGAGCGCCAACCGGTGTTTGAGCCTCCAAAGTCGCGAACAGCTACAGACAACTCGAACAAGATGACAACCAGGAGAGGTGTGGGTTTTTTTGAAAGTACTATCGAGGAAGCCGCACAAAACCCTTCATTGTAGGTGGGGGAGGCACCGGAAATTCCAAAATCACCCCAAATGCCAAGGCCCAAAAAGGATTCACGGGCAGTAGGACTGGTCCGTATGTCTCCACAGAATCCGTGGTTTGGTAAACTGTCTATGGAAGACAAGGGAAAGGCTATTAATGTTGAGACAGATGATGAAGAGGAGGATCTCCAAGTGTTCATAGAAGAGATTGAGGTGGGTGAAGAAATGGAGGAAGACATTCAGCGAGTGCGTGCTGCAGCAAAACTGCCCAAGTATGTCCCTCCGCGAAAAGGAAGGCTAAAAGTACCCAAAGATTTGGATGTCATTAAGAGTGCACTCCAGACCCCACTCCTCCCGGAGGGAATTCTATTTAAAGGTTCGGTTCTAGGCCGCATGCCCACAATGAAATTTGAAGATTGGGTCCTCGCGGACAGCGAAAAGTTCCCTCATTTGGAGACTAGCCAACTCATGAAACAAAGCAAGAAAGGGCCAGTTACAGCACTAGAGCCGCGGAAATGGCTGCGTGGTGTGGAAGAGGTTGGGCTACTCCACCTTCTATGGATTCCACACTTTCACCAAGCACCGATCATGATCTTTGTCATAAGGCAAATGCTTTGCTTGGTGCACGATGGGTACTTGTGGCTGGAGGAGCTTATCCCCATCAGGACGGAGCTTATTCATAGGATTTCTCGACCTCCCTATACGGGAAGAGACCCCATGGAAATAGCTAGAAAAAGTGGAGATTTGGCACTCGTAGAGGCCATGAAGAAGAAATACAAGTTAGAGAAAAAGTAGAGGGGCTACATAATTACTAACATTCAAGACAAGTGGGTGCGCATAGCCACCCGGCTGCTGGCAACAAAAGTGATGAGAAAATGTCGCGGCAATGAGGCACCAGCAATGGTCATCGCGCTGGCCAAATAA
Organism: Pinus taeda; assembly: GCA_000404065.3. Classification (NCBI taxonomy): domain Eukaryota; kingdom Viridiplantae; phylum Streptophyta; class Pinopsida; order Pinales; family Pinaceae; genus Pinus; species Pinus taeda. The sequence continues at coordinate 11,680 of APFE030490961.1, read as the reverse complement.
TGTGCAGAGAGGGTACAATTCAATTGGGCGCAGTTCCTCTGCGAGGAGCCTCTGACGAACTGCAAGGAGGCTGAGGAGCAAGGTAAGACATTCCACTACATGTGGTTGCTCTTATCCATCTTGTTAGTTGTAGGGGAATTGCGTAAGGACAATTAGTTTCCTCCTCTTGAATAGGACTTTCCAGAGGCAACAAAATACGCATCGCTCTGGGCGACAAAGGACGCCACAGGAATCCGCTAGACCAAGATCTTCTGGATACTCATGTGTTGGCCGGATAAATCGATCTTGCGGACAAGACCGATCTCCCTAGTATTAGAAGGTAGTCTAGCAACAAACGGTCAAACAAACCTATCTTTCTCTAGACATATGCGATTTATAAGTAAATACTATAGAGATGTTAAGATCCTACCTTAGATCCAATGCTTTTTCATAGTAGTCATTCTCCAGTTGTTCGAAAGAGTTATCGTTGAAGACCTGCAATCACAAACAAGCAAACATTAAATAGCAGCTGCATAGCAAATATTATAAATCATGCCTATTATGGTGATCAAGGAATCCATAAAATAAACCATGAATTAACAGCTTATTGAGAAAAACAAATATATTTGTATTAACTTTGAATAGTAGAAGAACCTTGCAACCTTTTCAGCCTTGATGTTGAACAAGTTCTTCCTAGGGTCCAGAACAAGAATTTCCTTTACTTTGACAAGTCTTGCACTCTTCCAAATGAGATTCATAGAGGTATGTAATCTCTCTTCATAAAAACTCAACTAAAGAAGACTAAGTTCCAACAACATTTTCCCTCAAAAAATAGTAAGCTTCCAACCCCCCAGTAACTAGCTCAATGCCTCTTTTTATAGTGTAGATGAGGAGGTTACTAGTCCACCTATGAAGGGATAGAATCCTCCTTCAAAGGGATAAGCTCCTCACATCAAGGGGTTAGCTCCTTAAGGTATGGGGTACATGAACCTTAAAAGAGTGAACTTGCCACCTCAAGATTCCTTCTAGAAGCTTCTAGAAATAACTAAAAGTGAGTTTTTTAGAGTATACTCGTGCCTTTTTAACTTTTACAGGGGTCCACCCCTTTAACACAAAGACAATGCAGTCAGTTGCGCAAGAGACATGACCATTAGGTGTTGGACCTAATGGTATTAGCTTTGAGTCAATGATCTTCTTGTTGCTAGACTATCTTCTATCCATGTGAATGAATGTGTCGAAGTCGAACATGGTAGAAACCACTTGATTACCAGTCAATGATGTGGATTGTTAACAAGTGTGAGAGTAACCACCAGTAATGTCAATGGCTCTCAAAGTACTCAGTACCTCGATTTGAGTCATTATGCTAGGGGCATGCAAACTTATAAAAAGCATAGTTTTTCATTTCAAGCTTGTGTAAACATGAAACCGAATCCAAGCAGAGTTCTCCATGGTTCAAGCTTGTGTAAAAATGAACCCATACCCATTTTAAATCTTGTGATTACCGTTTTTATCCGTTAAACTCTGCTAGATGAGCCTTGGTTGTTTCATTCCATCGCCACCATCTCTTTGGCTGATCATATGCTTTCACTTGGTTGTTTTTCCTTTCCTAAGGGACTGTAGTGATGAGTGGTTTTATTAGCCAGCCTCTCAACCATTACATGTTTTGAGCAGTTCCACTATTGCCGGAACCAGTTGCTACCCTTTATACCACTCGTTCCTCTAGGACGAGTCTTCTCTAAGCTCCTTTTTGACTCATAAATTATGAAAAGATTGTTGAGTTTTTCCCTTTTTAACTCGTTAAATATAATTAAAAAGGTGATCCACTTTCAGCTCTTTTCTAACTGTTAAACATGAAAAGATCATCAGACTTTTGTCGTTTCAGGTTCGATACTGGTTACAAAACGACGTGTCTTTGATCACTTTTCTACTTTTTCGAATCGAAGCCACTAATTATGAAAAGTAATCCTTGATCGTAATGGTCAAGCAGTTCTCTCGAGTATTATTTTATACTTTTTCAGGCTCGAGGGGCACAAATTTACGAAAAAGCGAAACATTAGAGTCCTCTTTAAGCCCTTTTCAGACTCTTGAAAATTGAAAAGATTGCCGAGCACTTGATTGTTCGAACCCGTTAAAATAAATGAATAATCATCCCTTCAGTATAAGTTTACCCCTTTTACGGACTGAAATGGACTATTTATGAAAAAAGTATACGTTGACTAATTACGGTCAATAGAGTCCTCTTTAAACTCTTTTCAGACTCGTTAAACATGAAAAGATTGTTGAGCGCTTGTCCTTCCAGCTCGTTAAAGTATTGGAAATTTCATCCCTCTTGTATTATTTTATCCTTTTTCGGACCTGAGGGATTATTTTACGAAATAGTACCCCCATGGAGTTTTCTTAAGTTTTTCTTCTAACTCCCTAAAATTGAAAAACACTGAGTTTTTCCTATATTGGACTCGTTAAAATTTAACAGTAAAGGACCTCTTTAATTTTAAACAGGAATGAACCACTCCTTCTTAGGGTTCAAATTTTAAAACCAAGTTGGACTCATCCGAAGGATGAGCTTATAAACAAGCAAATTTTATCCTCCTCAAGCTTGTCAAAGATAAAGAGGTACTTGTCAAAAATGGTGGGGGAAAAGAGAGAAAAATGAACCTGTTTGTTACACTTTGTTTTTTAGAAAGTCGTTAAACACTCTTGAACACGACACTTTTTGTTCAGCTGGGTTGGGAAAATCCTTTGCCTAACAGTTAATCAAACCACTTTGAAAGTCTTCAACCGGTTTCTCGGTATTAGCTTTGAGTCAATTGTCACCGAGCCATCTGCAGTGCTGTTATGTGTTCAAGAGAACAGTTCAAATAAACCATTTATCTGCAAGATATCTCTCATCCATTTTTGACCATCCCTGAGTCAGTCCATGCCAATATATTTCTTCAAAACTTGATCTATGATTTCGTGTTGTGGGCTTGCCTACGACGGATTGCTTTCTATCGACTTCATCTCATTATCTAGGAAGTTGATCTAGAAATCGTCGGTACCTTGAAATCTGCATGCCCTAATGGCAGGTATCTCACCTTCGACGATAGGTTGCATCATTGACCTTCGATCGAATGATTCTATGACATGTTCGACTTCAACTCATTTATTCACATTTCATGGATTGTACTTAGTGCTTTGAGAGCCATTGACATTACTGGTGGTTTCTCTCACACTTGTTAACAGTCCACATCATTGACTAGTAATCAAGTGGTTTCTACCATGTTCGACTTCGACACATTCATTCACATGGATAGAATCATATTAGTTCGGGAAGCGGAAATCAAGACCCTTTATCTAGTTTCTACCATCCAGGCTGTGAGGAATTTTGTTATTCATTATACAGTGGACTATTCATAAACAGATGCTTGTGTCCATACTATGTCTACACATATCTATACTCTTGATGTATTACAAAATCATTCCTGTATCAAAATAGTTTAGTCAGTTTTGATCTGAGTATGGGAATGCCTACCTCAGCGATGATATGTCTGCATATATAAATTTTGCATTGAATTTTTTTACAGGTTCCAACTAGGGTGTCCACAAGATGATCCTTGAAATGATAAAGTACTTCACTCTTCATACATGACAGACTCTATCTTCATCTATTACAGACTTTGCACTTTAGGGGGCAATCTGTTGCACTGAAAATTGTCACCTTGACATTCTGCTATATGTGTGAGTTCATTACCACTCATATTTTCCTCCTCTACAAGTCTAAAACATCAGTTCCTCATATCAAGCCTTGAAAATAAGAGAAAAGCTCTCAAAAGTATTTAAAACTCCGGTTCCGCACTTTCTCTTTGTCTTACCTGTGGTCCCGCACCTAATGGTCATGTCTCCTACGCATCTGACCGCACTGTCTCTGTGTTAAAGGTGCAGACCCCTGTAAAAGTTAAAAAGGCATGATTATACTCTAAAAAACTCACTTTCAGTTATTTCTAAAAGCTTCTGGAAGGAATCTTTAGGTGGCAAGTTCGCTCTTTTAAGGTTCATGTACCCCATACCTTAAGGAGCTAACCCCTTGATGTGAGGAGCTTATCCCTTTGAAGGAGGATTCTATCCCTTCATAGGTGGACCAGTAACCTCCTCATCTGCACTATAAAAAGAGGCATTGAGCTGGTTACTGGGGGGTTGGAAGCTTAATATTTTTTGAGGGAAAATGTTGTTGGAACTTAGTCTTCTTTAGTTGAGTTTTTATGAGGAGAGATTACATACCTCTATGAATCTCATTTGGAAGAGTGCAAGACTTGTTAAAGATAAAGGAAATTCCTATTTCAGACCCCAGGAAGAACTTGTTCAACATCAAGGCTGAAAAGGTTGTAAGGTTCTTCTACTATTCAAAGTTAATACAAATATATTTGTTTTTCTCAATAAGCTGTTAATTCATGGTTTATTTTATGGATTCCTTAATCACCATAATAGGCATGATTTATAATATTTGCTATGCAGGTGCTATTTAATATTTGCTTGTTTGTGATTGCAGGTCTTCAAAGATAACTCTTTCGAACAACTGGAGAATGACTACTACGAACAAGCATTGGATCTAAGGTAGGATCTTAACATCTCCATAGTATTTACTTATAAATCGCATATGTCTAGAGAAAGATAGGTTTGTTTGTCCGTTTGTTGCTAGACTATATTCTAATACTAGGGAGATCGGTCTTGTCTGCAAAAAGACTGATCTCCCTAGTATCAGAAGATAGTCTAGCAACAAACACATTAAGGATATGCGATTTCTCCTGATCGAAGCTCTTATTATCAGAAATCCTAAGGGCACAAGTAGCAAGGGTGTTAAGAACACCCAATTTTTGTGCGGGGAAATGATGAGAATTGGCATGACGAATGACTATACTAGGCGCCTTGGTCAAAAGGCTTTCCTTGAAGCCTCCAATAATTCTGTTATTAAAAGAGAACCTAAAGAGCATCTCCTAGGTGTCCATCTTCCCTATGTCCAGGAACCACGAACAAGATTGCTCGGATTCTTAAGAAGTATAATATTTCCTTGACCTTTAGGCCCCTCAACACCATTCATAAATCCCTCTGATCGGTGAAGGATCCTATTGACCCTAAGGACATGAAGGGTGTCTACATGATTCCTTGTTCTTTTGGAACCCCTTATATCGGGGAAATAGGACACTCCACCCGTCAAAGGATCAATGAACATGTCGCTGACCTAAGGCACGGGAGAACCAAGTCTTTAGCGTTAGCAGAGCATGCAGAAAAGACCAAGCATCAGGTTTGTATTGAGGAGGCCAAGGTTATTGCCAAGGTTGCGCAATTCCATCACCGTAAATTCAAGGAAGCCATTGAAATTGAAAGGAGGCCAAACAATCTCAATAGAGATAATGGCTGGAAGATCAGTAGTTGTTGGATCCCTACCCTTTCTTCCTAGTCTTGCCTTCCCCTTCCTCCCCCTCCTCCCTTGTTTGACCTTTTCTAGCTTTCTAGGTTTCCCCTTATTTTCCCCCTTTTTATCCCATATCATTCTCCATCCTCCTAGGTTTCTCCTTTGGTTAATTTTTGGTCTTGTTCTTGACCATCTTGTTTTTAATTTTTGTCTCTCGTTCTAATATTTTTATTAAAATTACCTTATCAATAATATCTTAATATTATTATCCCTAGATCTATTAGATGGCTTCTCTTATCATTTTTTATTTTATGTTCTTCACCCTTACCTTAATCCAAAATTATTATTTATTTATTTATTTATTTTTCATTTTTTATTTTTTTAAATAACATTAAAATTAATTTTTTTAACTAGCAATTAAAAATATAAAAAAAATTATTAATTCTTTTTAATAATTATACCCTTTTTACTTGACTTTGATTGACTATACATTTCCCTAATTGAATATATTATAAAGAATTAAAAAAATTAATAACCAAATTAAAATATTTTATAATAAAATGTTATGGATACCCCTTTATTTAACCTTGATTGACTTTATCTTATCTCGATTAAACTTAAATAATTAAATTAATTAATTTAATTACCAAATAAAATTATAAATGAAATAGTATAAAATCAAATATATAATATATTATGATTATTGAATTTTAAAAAAAAAATGAAATAGTACAAGATTCTATTATTTAATATATTATATAAATTATTGAATTATTTATTAAGAATATAATAGATTACTTTGACCCAGAATTAATCTTAGAATATTATTATATAATTTAGTCGTTTTTATATAGTCGTTAATGGTCACACTTAGCCGTTTGGAAGATTTGCTACCCCTATTTAACTCGCAGCTATGATCTATTTAACTCGCAGCTATAATCTGACTCCTCAACTTGTCCTGACGATGAACCACACTAATTGGTTCGAAACGCGTCGACAAAGGTTTTCTACATGTGATTTACGCTGAAACTCTTCTTAGAAATATTATAGATCACAGAAGCCTCAACTCAATATTCATATATCTAAATTACACATTTGCTTAGTAATAACTACATAATCTCTATATGTACTTAATCACACATTGCACATCTAAACCTCTTATTAAATTAACCATCATTACATATATATTTAAATCCATATATAACCTTTTAAAATCTTTTATATATATATAAATATAATTAAACATTTTAAATTATAATCTTCTCAATCAATTACATTCATAATTATATATAAGATTAAACTTTTTATAGCATACTTTTATTTTGATTTTTTCCAATTTAACCAATTGATACAACTATCATACATCTAAAATGCAATGTTTCCATTCTCAACCTAAAATAATTAAATACAATGCTCCCCCTTCTCAATCTAGATTGTTAGATTACTATCATCTATTTATCTTTATCCAAATAATCACTCTTATCATCATGCTTATGTCGCCTTCATAAACACACCCTCCCTCATGTGTACCATATTCTTTTCTACCTTCACTAACACGTCTTTACAATGTGTACCATATTCGTTTATTCGAATATTGTACTTATATATCAATTATTTATTTCATGTAGGATTCTTCACCAAGGCTTACAATTTATTATGATTCTAGTTTTTCCTTTTTCGCTAAAATAATAATTTTCCTTCCATTAGAATCCTTTAGTCAGGTTTACACTCTATATTAAAAACTTATATTCTAATAAGTGTAATAGATTCTTTTATTGTAATAATAAACTTGCATGTCTATGTTTTCTTTTTTAGACTTCTTCACCAAGCTTTACATTCTGACTTTTCCACTGAGCTTTACATTTTTTTTAAACTTTTTCACCAAGCTTTACATTTTTTCTCAAGACTTCTTCACCAAGCTTTACATTTTTTCTTAAGACTTCTTCACCAAGCTTTACAATTTTTTAAGAGTGTTATTTTTCCTTTGCCTAAGTGTAATAGATTTTTTATTAAAATAATAAACTATACCTATGTTTTCTTTCCTTTTGACTTGTTCAAAACTTTTTCACCAAGGTTTACACATTTTTAAGAATGTTAAAAGGGCTTTATTTTTGGGAAGCTTCTTTAAGTGGTTTATTTTTCAAAAAAAAATTATTTCATATATATTTATTTATTTTGATTTCATATATATATATATATATAATTTTTATTAAAATTAAAATGTAAAATTAATGGTTATTAAACTTTGGATTGATGGTAGATGGGTGTACTATTAATGCACTCCTGGTAAAGGTTGTTAATTCAACTCCCGTGTGCGTTAGCCAACAAAAATGAAAAAATAATAATTAAATTAAATTTCACAAAACTCAAAAATTATAACTCTTTCCCAAGAGCTTATATCTCTTTAACTCCTTAGTAACTCACTATATTACAATATTCTAAAACTACAACCCAACACCTTTCATTGGGTACTCTCTCCTTTAAGGTGATACTATGATCAATCGTCTATCATATAATTTCTTTCGTTTCTTAGCTCCCTCTTGTCTCCTTCTTCCATGCTCTACATTTCGACTCTCCTCTTAGGTGATACTATGCTCAATCTTCTATCATATAATTTCTCCCCTTTCTTATTTATCTCTTGTCTCATTCTTCTATGTTCTCCATTTCAACAATCCTCTCTCATAATCAAGTCAACCTTGGTTTTTGAGGTAGAATGGGGGACCTCTTTGTGCATAGTCATTGCTCCACCCTCATAATTCCATGATAGTGCCCCCTCTTCTTACTCAAGAATTTCATTATCCTTATGTGGCATCAGTTCATCATACACTACATAGGCTCATAACACACCGACTACCTCATGGCATCATCTTCCCAAGCTCTGACTTTATTATATGCACCTCCCACTCTCTTCCCAACACCAAGATGGATTTCCCTTGTGTCATGGGATAGTGTGGTCTATCCTCCCCACCATTACTTCATAAGGGATTCAATGGGGATGTGATTGGTAGTTATAGCTCATTTTGAAAATGGCCTTGTACCAAGTGTTCGACATTTCCTAGGTATTCACATTGAGTCCTCCCCTATGCCATCCCATTCTCCATCTGCTTCATACCCTATGAACACTTTGCCTTCCTCGCGCTCCTCCTTGGTTGAGTCCATGGAACAACATGAACTCGGAAAACTCAAGTCTACCCTCCATCAACTCTCGGAGGAATTCAACAAACTCCACTCCTCACTCTGTCACCTCTAAATTCATTTCTCCAATCTGATAATGCAGGTAGAAACTTCTTTGGAGATCTTAGATCAACACCGCTAGGCTATTCGATAGATCCAAGATTAGTGTGGAGCTCTAATAATCTAGCAAGGGGGCCTCGTGAACCAACAATTAGTGAGCATGCAAAACAATTCTCCCTCATCCCACTTAGAAATTACCCCAACAGACACAACAAATTGTTTCATTCTAGATTTGAATGCTCCTGCCCCAGGAAACATGTAATGTTGAAATCAAAATTAATGGGTCTTAGTTGTTGAAAATGCAACAAGATGATGGAGCTTAGTGAAAAGAAGTCGCCTTCATTAAGTGGGCCCGCAGGCTATTTTTTGCGCAAAGTCTATTTTTAGACATATGGATCATGGTCTATGAGTTGCAAGATGCTATTTATGGATGATTGGTCATGTTGGTAAAAATAGATGGACTTCTATTTTTAGACATATGGGTGGAGTCTATTTTAGACTGCCAGTCTAAATATAGAATAGTCGAATATCATTAGCTCTTAATAATATTTGGACTATAAACATTATCTTATCCTCTTGCAGCACTTCAGTTCGAGCTATGGATGTGGCACATGCAACTACCAGAAGGAAATACACTTTTCCTATGGGTTAGTTGAGCTATTGCATGATGGAATTCAGTTAGAACTCAAGTGATTAAGTTTGGTGGAGTTGATTGAGGAGTTGATGGAG
>APFE030490959.1:56717-68486 GCA_000404065.3 Pinus taeda | reverse complement strand
TTGGTGTAGGAGTCCCAGTGGGCTGTAAGTTAATGCCTTAACCGCGATGTCACGCAGAGGAAATTAGGATAGCTCTGTCAGTAGCGAGGGTGTGATGACTATAGTGAGTCAAGGAAGATGTATGAGAGGTTCTAACACAACAAGGGGAGAAAAGGGTGAAGGTGAGTTCCAAGTTGAAAGGGATCAGTCCCAACTTGGCTAGGAACACACAAAACAAAAGGACATACAAAGCTTCCAGTGGAGCAGTCCACTCGGATGCGGTAGTCACAACATACAAGGTAAGATAACATGTACAACACTCACAGATTAGTCCAAATGAGTGCAACAGTTGTTACAACAAGGTTCATGTGAAAGATCTACCTGACGTCTAATAGAGCAGTCAACACAGACATGACATCATTAACAACATATAAAACACATTAAAAACAAGATTCATGTAATTGCATACAAATCATTTCATACACAAATACTTAAGTTAAACAACATTATCATTAACGCAACCAAAGAAGTCCAACTACAATAACAACATATGCTTCAAAATATGTTGCCTCTTATTATATAAAGTGTAAGTTCCAATCATACAATACATCCATGTAAACATGCTAGCCCCATCAATGAAATGTTACAACCACATCTGCTTGCTCCTCCAAACAAATATTATCTCTGTGTAGTGGAGAAGCCAAGGTGCATTACAATATTGTCCAAGCTCTCTTCAAGATAGTCTTAGTAGAAGCTTGGCTGACCAAAAGCCTCTACAATGAGTTATGAGGGAAAATTTATAGAAAAGGGTGGGGTGACCCTTTGATATTCCCCTTTCTGACAGTTCAACTACCCTCATGAATCTTCACCTACTCTATGACTGTTACATCCAACCATTGACACTTGACTTACACTTGACATGACTCAACATTACAAGGCCCATGTGCTCATGTGAGACAACATGGCTTGAGCAAGCTTTGCAAGACATCACTGACACTCGGTTCACTATGATGATACCAACTCTTTGGCATGCTTGTGATGGTGAAGGTGGTGAGTTGATGCCAAGCTTGGTCATCCGAGATGGTGTGTAGGCACCTCATGGTGACATCTTGCTGAAGCGAACACTTACCTCCATTGCAAACTAGTGCATTGGTTTGCCCCTTCATCCAACTCGTCTGCTAACATGCACATGGTCTTCTTGGGTATGGTTGAACTGGAAACACATTGATGCATAGTGTCTGTGATGATCTTCAATTGTGTGTTGGTAGTCATGCACATCAACTTCCCAAAGTACATGTTCAACCCCAGTTGGACTTGCTTCTTGTCTTCGCCTTGGTGAGTGTGTTGAATGGGTTGGATTGCATGTGTGCGCTCAATGACATGCATGTTGATGAATCCCTTGCATGAGATCAAAAACACTGCTCACCATGTCTACTCCGTGTCAGCTACTGGGATGGATCCTTAACTTGTATAGGCATAGTTTCATCAGTGAGTGCATGTTGCGCCCAATGTTGTTCTTGTTCCTGTTGCAACTCATTCATCTGTCTGTGCAACTTCATGTTCTTCTTGAGTTGCTGCTTCAACACATGAAACTCCTTCCTTGTTCCATCTTTTGACTTCGCGCAATCTTCATGTCGCGCTGTCAGTTCATAGCCAGAGTCTCCAAAGTTTCTTTCGTCATCAATGGACCTACTTGAGCTTGCAACCTTGTTCCACCTCTTTTTTTTCAACAACCCTCCCCTTGCATTCTCTGCATTTGGTATGTTGTATTCAGCTGTTATTCATTACGTTGCTCGTCGTGATGCTACTGCTGTCATATATTGATGTTCTTGTATACAAATAATTTGATGTCTTAATGGGTAGGCAATTCCATGGACACTTGATCAATTGCATCCCCAAGTGTGCTTTGAATGGTGTCTTCATCTCTTCTCTCCAAGAAACCATTGTACCTATACTGCTGAGAGGCAGATGAATGCCTAGGATACCTGAAGACATGGCAATCCTCATGGCAAGGAATATGTAAGTCAAAAGCAAAAATGAACATGAGAACTGGCTTGCAACATACTTGGGTGCATGATCATGAAGGTTGCACAACTTTCAGCTAGGAGGTCGGGAGACCGACTACCAAGACTGCACAAGGCATAGTCTGGGTTGTTGGGAGATTGGCTGACTACTAGAACTACGTAATGCACAGTCCAGTCTAGCTGCTAATTGCTAGGATTGCGCAATGCGCAATTCCAGCTAGGAAGCACTACTAGCCTAGGGATATATTTGTGCAATTTCTTGGGCCAAGTAGCCACTTTCCTCCAGAAATGTGAAAAATAGGCTTGGAGGCCACTGCTGGGTAGGATTACACAAATTTGGAGGTGAGCCTTCCTTCTGCAGATTGTGCAATGTAGCCTTGGTGAAGGGAAAGTCCAGGCCAAGGTTGGCCCAACTCGCTGATGGGCAACTAAAAGCAACTTAGATAGTAAATGCATGGTGACACTAAGTGATAGTAGAAGTGATTGATAGTGCATGCAAAACATGAATGAAAGATTCAACAAATAGATCAACATGCATGTGGGTGAGGCAGTTCATTGGTTGGGCGAACATCTGCGCAAAACAGTTTCATGGATGTGATAGTAGTGAGATAGTAACGAAAGATGAAACAGAGCTAGCATAGGATAGTATATATGTAAACAACAATAAGAATTCAAAGAAATCAATCAAATAGTACTCCCACAAGCAAAAACAAAAAGAGCGACAGAAATGCAGCACAAGGCATGGGAAGCATGCTTACCCCAAAACAACTGAGCTGAGTGTGCCGACTGCTCCTAGATGTGAGGTGTGATTTCAGAACTGCAAGGTTGATGTGACGAATGAGCTTTGCAGCATCTAGTTGATGCGTTTTGATAACATTGAGGTTGTGATGCGCATGCCACAAATCTAAGGGAAGCGACACTTGGCGGGAGGTTTCTGAATTGCTCCTTGCATGTAACCTCCAACTGCTAAACATATATCCCTGAAACAAGGGATGCCTTTGCATGCTACCTTGGGAGAAGCAGCCCATGCATGCAAATATGTTTTTCTTAGTCCCAGAGGGAACTGATCAAGTAAGCTGCACATGCAAGAGACTGCTCGATTGGTGGAGAAAAATGCGCATTTCTGGTTGGGAGCTGGGCTAGCTGCCCAGGAGATTTGTGAAATTTCTGGGCAGAGCAGCTGACTGTAGCCCATATTTGCACAAATTCTGGGCTGAGAAGCCTTGTTGGGAAAATTTGCACAAATCCTATTGGGAGTGTTGGCAGGCAGGATTGCACAATCTTGGAGCCCAGTAGGCTGCCAGAGAGGATTGCACAATTTCTAGAGGGAAGGCTGGTATCCCTCTAGAAATGTGCAATTTTCAAGGGGAAGTTGCTTAGCTTGCAGTTGGACCAAGTATAGGTAACAACCTATGAGGGGATTGGATCAAGTTGTGAGCGATAGGCTGCCTTTGTGCAAGAAAGACACTCAAGGTTGTGAACTTGATGAAGAAAGGAAAGATACTGTGAAGGTTGGAAGGGAGGCTCCAAAACGAGGCTAAGGAAAAATTTTGGAGGGTAGTTGTAGTGCTACAACACTTGGCGACACACTAGTAGAACTATAGCTCTCTAAATGGACCTTGTTCTTGAAAAACAAATCTAACACCTCCATAAGTATTGTTTAGTTTTCAGATCATCTTGGTTTCACACTAAATTGATTATAAGATGTAGCATCTGCCAAACCCTTGTTCGATTGACACACATTCCAAGCCAAGGAAACACATTTGTTTCGATTGGGGTTGAGGGGTATATAGGTGCACAAGCAATATAGTTGTCAGAGTCTTAGTTTCATCTCTGGTGTTGCTCCACTACTAGTAGGCTTGGTTAGTACCTCGATGGAGTCACATAGGAACACAAGCATGGCTTCACTGCCAGCGAGCCTAGTTAGTACCCTGGTGGAGTTACTTGCATCACCTCCCTACGCAGGAAGCCTTTCTCTTCTTTCGCCTTATTCATTTTTCATTTTTCATTTTTGACTTTTCATTTTTTCATTTTTCACTGTGCATAACACTTATTCATTTTAGAGGCAGAAGAGGGATATCGACTTATTGAGAGCATAAGAGGTTGTTCCAACAGAGAAGTAGTTTATTGTATCTCTGACATGCCTATTAAGGTTTTCCCCTTTACCTTACTCTACTTGACTGAGCTAACAAGGGTTAACCCCAAAATAATCGACTAGAGAAAGTGTCACTAGTTAGCATGAAAGTGTTGTGTTTACACCAAGGTTCACTTCGAACAATATATATTTTCCTTCGATGTATCATGGAATAAAAGTAACAATCTCATCATACAAAGGCAAGATGATAGATAACCAAGTAGTGATAGATGTACAAGCCCTCTTGTACTTTACATAGCTTGCTTCAAGAGTCATACATGGTTTCATGCAAAACTAACCTATGAACGAAACAAGTGAACAAACTAACAATAAATAAAGAAAAGCAAGAGCAGAAGCAAAAATGAAAGAAAATCATTTAAAAAAACAAACAAACAAATCACATAAGAAAACAACTGAAAGCAAACACTACTCCCACTCCTGCACTAACGGTACATGGACCTGATCATGTGAAGTGATACTTCCAATGTAGCCACCGGTGCATTGGTAGACCCATGTCGGTGAAGGCTTGGTCCGCGAGCAACCCAGTTGAGCGAACCAGCAAGTAAGAAAGATATAACAATGAAGAAAACCACACTTTGTGATTCAAAGTTCCCATGAGACATAAGTGAGTGCATGTGCATGATAGGCAGTCCGCAGACTTATCATGGTGCTGTGTGACACTACATATGAAGCGTAAGCACACTCTTGACTGTGACATGCAAGCAAACAAAATAAACAAAGATAACTTGCGTCGCGCATGAGTGCTTGCAACGTAAGACTCCTCCAATGCATGAGTAATGGGATCATGTAGTTCGAGTGGTGCAAGTACAATATGAGTGTTAGATTGATATTGAGTGCATACAGATGAGTGATGAGGAGCCTTGAGTGTTTTAACAATTTCTTGATCGGAAGTGAAACCAACCTCAGTACAGGGAGGGCCTAACATAACCATCAACTCGGGATGAAGTTCCTTGACGGTCTATTGGATTTCAACTTCGTTGACAGATGGAACTTCGTAGACCAATGGCTTAGAAAGATTAACAACGAGTGAATCAACTTCGTGTTTGGATTATGAGGTGAAGGGATCACGACAACCAAGTTCAAAAACTACAGGATGTTGGTCGACATCCTCATGGTTTGATGAATAACACAGAGGAATAGATGAGGAGGAAGGATGTTCACCCTTTGCGTTTCTAGAAAAAGAAGATGAAATATCAAGTGGATTTCCAATGAATGATTGGTCCTCTCCGTTGTTGGATGATGGGATAACATACGGTGTGTCCTACGAAAGACCAACAATGGGTGCATATGTGGATGAATACACACATGCGAAATCATGGATGGCAGGTTCACCAACAATGTTATGAAGGAACGAAGGGGGCTTGGATGGAAGGGAGTCATCCTTCGCCAAGTGTTGATGCTCAAGCTCCCACTCATACTCTTCATGAATGAAAGTGCATGTTGGTTGTGAAACATCAACTCTGTCAGTGGGTTGTTCCTCATTCACAACAAGTGAAGAGTCCAGAATGGACAAACACAAGACAACATCATCTGGAGGAACACCTAGGTGTGAAGATGGAGGTCATAGAAAAGAATGCATATGAGGACTCGAAGGAATCACAACCAAATCTACATGAAAACTGAGTGAAGTGATGTTGGGAGGGTGTGAAGGATGAACAAGTGTATGAGCATGATCCTCAACATCACTAGGCAATGGTGGAGTTGTCGAAAAAGAAGAAGGCAGACAGCCAGTTGAGACAGTGCCCGCTTCTACATGGGATTTCGTAGCTCCATCAGCGAATAATGTTGAGTAAGGCTTGATCTCAAACTTTCTCTTGGGATGAGCAGATTTCTTAAGGCAGTACTCAAACTGGTTCCAAAGATAAGAAAATTTCATCTAGCTCCTCGGAGCTTGAAACTGCAAGTCACGAAAGCATTGCCAAAGATCAATAACAAATTCATGTGGAGCCCTCTGTTCCTGTAATAGTTTCCAGTCAAGATGGTGTAGATAAAAATGATAGAACGTGTCTTCATTAAGATTGTTGAAAATAGAAACAAGAAATGATAAAAATAGAATCTAGAAATTCCAATTTTAATTTGTCCTTGAATTAATTCAAATTTAGTCTCACCAGCTGCTTGGAAATAATTAATTAATTCATTATGGATTAATTAGTTGGAGAAATTCAAGTTAGAAGTCTTTCTAAAGTCATGCAAGAGTTATCCTTAAATTAAGGAGATTAGCCCTTAATTAAGGAAATAATATTGAGTTTTATTTGAGTTGTAATTAGTTATCTCAATTTACCGAGTTAAGTCCAGTTAAATTAGTTCCAAACTGTTCGAGGAACTAATTGTGAGTTATCAGTTAGTTGATGCATGCATGCACTCAACTAGTGTACTCTAGATAACTGAAGATTCCCTCATCAGAAACTCATGCATGTCTGTTCTGAGAAAGACTTAGTTGAGCTAAATGTCAAGGACAATCTACTATCAGTTGCATGCATTTTCCTATAAAAGAAACTCATCCATGCAGTCAAGGTAAGGTTCCTTGAGGATTGCATAGTTTTGATAGTGTGTTAGAGCAGTGTGTGAGAGTAGTGTTTCACTCGGTGAAGGAGATCACCCCAGAGGAACTGTGCAAGGAAATAGGAGTTTGGAAGGCAGAGGAGAAGGCTTGTGAGAAGCTTTGATTGCCTGTGAGCATCCAGGAGGATTGTATTGAGAGCTCGCTAGCTGTGAGAGCTAAGGCTTTGCATAATTTTGATGTATTTCCACCTTGTATGATAATATAGATAGTGGGGTTTTTAGCTGAGGCTTTCCCCTGAGTATTTTTTGTGTTTCATGTGCATTGATTCTTCTTGTTCTTGTTATATATGTTCAGCTCTGATTTATATTGATCTTTAAGCTTTGGAAAATTTGATAGTAGAAGTAGATTATAATATTTTTCTTTGGTATATTGCATTATCGAGTTAATCTATAGTCAAATTTTCTACAGAGATCTCAGAGGTCAATTCATGGAGAATTTGCAGGAAATTCTACAAATATCACATAAGTGCTCAAATGAGTACACGGTGTGAACCAGTAGACTGAGCACCCAACGAAATGGAGATTCACGAACTGTGTATGCAAGCAACAAAACACCTTGTTCATTAGAAAACACATCTTCCTCATGAATCGTGGAAAGAAAGTTATGTAAGTGCTTAGGCCATGCCACTTCGCCTTCACCATCATACGTGTGAGTGGATAAGAGATCAAAAAACTTCCTTGAGATGGACAAAACTTCATGATTTTAAAAACAGTGCAGAGGAAGAAGAGTGCAAGACTCCATGAAATATATGCAAAGGTTCAAAATTGGATGAGAGGACACAGCGTGTCATCAGGCCCTACTTCTAGCGCCATAAATGTTGATGATGCTAGATTTGCCAACATGTCAAGGGGATATCCCTCGTAAGAAGTCCCAATTAGACCTCAAACTGTTTGGTGTAGGAGTCCCAACAATGGGTTGTAAGGTAATGCTTTGACCACGATGTCGCATAGAGGCAAGTGTCAGCATTATGACTCAGATTTGACACAGGTGTTGTCCTTGATGGCAACTCACTCAGATGACAAATCACAGTTCAAGAGGTTAATAGCTTAGAGTTAAAGATCAAACTTCACAGAATGAGGAAAGAGAAGTATATGCAGGTTCACCTTGACAAAGTAGCTTATACATGCAGGTTAACAGACCAAAAGGTGTGTATAACGTACACATGCAATTTCACAGAATGAAAGGCGCGTACATGTTGGAAATCTAAGTTTTGGTCAGTGGTATTTGGTTCACAGTATTTTGATCCATGGTATTGGTACAAAGTATCTGGTCTGAAGTATTGATCCTAGGTATTTGGTCCAAGGTATTGGTCCTAAGTGGTTTTGGACCATGGTATTGAGAAAGGCCTAACACTATATAAGGGGAAGAAGATCATTAGGCAAAGGTACTGAAGTATTGAATATCTAATGATGAGCAAGATCTAGTGTACAAGTTATTGGGTTATGGTGCATAGCTGGATCTGAACCAAGGATGAACCTTAGCGCTTGATGAAGGATAAGATCTAATGATGGGTCAATACCTTATGGCTTGAAGTGATGTATCTTTATGTCGTTTATCATTTATCTGAATAACTGGTGCATGTTGTAGTTTGTAAATATGATGATCTGGGTATAACTGAAGTCTAGAATTATTGTAATGTTTAAATCATCATTTACAGATCTGTACGCAGGCTGACTTTAGAAAAGGTGTGTATACACACTAGTTCTTCATATCAAAATCGCGTATACATCTTAAGTTTGATTTGCAAATCTGTACGCAGGTTCACCTTGAGAAAGGAGCATATGCATGCAGGTTCGACACAGGGAAGTAGCATATACCTTGTAAAATATGTTTTAGCTGCTTCTATTTGTTGTCATAGTGTTCTGGGTTCTGGCTACTGTATTCTAGTTACAGCATTCTAAAAAATCAGATTGAAGGGTTGTCAAAGTGATTGATTGGCTCAGTTGTGGTTGGTGAAAAGGAGATTGGTTGATGTAGATATATTTGATGATTGAATGATGTTATTGATGGATCCAGTCTTAAAATTCATGAAATGTGGTCCCTAGAAGAAAAGAGAAGGTTGTAGCCTTCTGTAGGCCAGCACCTACGTACTAGTAAACATATCAGCTAGTACAAAAACTAGGGGGTTGTAGCTCCCTTCCAGGAGAAGCTGGAGAATGAGAGAAGGTTGTAGCCTTCTGCAAGTAGAAACCTGCATACTGGTATAAGTCTACACCAGTACAAAAATTGTAAAAAGAAGTTGCTTATTATTAAAAAGAAGATAGAGATGATTGCAGCAAGTGGTTTTCACCCACATTGGGTTTCCACCTTATATCTTGTGTTAATGTGTGATTGTCTATTCTGTTTTTACTGCACCTAGTTACTGTTTATATGGTTCTGATGCACTGATTAAAGATCAACATATGATGAATTAACTGAATCTTAAGTTTGCAGTATATACGCTAGTTGCCTTAACCACAGTGGTGTATACACGCGAGTTCCATTAACTGAAGTAGCGTATATAAATCTGATTATGGAAATGGAAAAGTATTGACTTGCTAATATTGATTCACCCCCCCTCTCAGTATTATTTCCAACAGTTGCTATCAGAGCAGGTCCTTCAGAAGAAGCTTGATCGCTTGAAGGAATATCCATCATCATGAGTAATCAAGAAAGAGAGGGATCCATCAAACCTCCAATCTTTGATGGAAGCAACTTCATTTATTGGAAGATAAGAACCACAACCCATCTTCAATCTCTTGGAACAGATGTCTGGGAAATCGTGGAAGGAGGATATACATTTCCATCAGTAATTCCTACAGATGCGGCAGGCAAAAAGCAATATGAAACCAATACCAAGGCTGTCAATACAGTATTGGGATGTCTATAACAATCAGAATTTGTCAAAGTTATGCAGCTCAAATCCGCTAAAGAAATATGGGACAAAATCATTCTAAGCTATGAAGGGGACACTCGGGTAAAACATGTAAAACTGCAAACTCTCAGAATTCAATATGAAACTCTCAAAATGCACAATGATGAAAGTATAGCTAGTTACTTCTTACGTATAGATGAGATTGTTAATTGCATGAAGAATTTGGGTGAAGAGATAAAATAAATTACTTTAGTTGAAAATGTTTTAAGATCCTTGTTTGCTAAGTTTGAATCAAAAGTATCTGCCATAGAAGAAAAGTAGGATCTTCAAACTCTTACTATGACACAGCTGCACGGGATCTTAATTGCTTTCAAGATGAGAAAAGGAGGTCCATTAGATATGAGAGAAGTAGCATTTAAAGTTTTAGAAAAAGAAGAACTTAATAAATCAGGACATATTTCAAAAGGAGAAGAAGAAGCAAACTTTGTCAAGAACCTTCAACGGGGTTCCGAAAGATTCAAAGGTAAAACCTTTCAAATGTTTTGCTTGAGGAAGAGTCGGTCATTATGCTGCCAAGTGTCCTCATAAAGATAAGTTAGATAAAGGTAGGGAGTCTGCAAAATGGAACAGAAAAAAAATGTAAGTAAAAAGAGCTACTATACTCATGAAGATAGCGATGGTTTATCAAATAGTGATGAAGATGAAAATAGCAATGACTATAGACTTTTGATGGCTTATGAAGATGATGATTTTTTAGATGCTTTAGATGAAGATGAAATTTATGAAGAAATCTCTAAACTCAAAATCTGTTTAGAAGAAAAGAGTATGATTATGGATACCTTGACATTCCAACTTGCTGAAAGAGAAAAACACAATGAAAAGCTAGAATGTGAAATTGTGGATCTAAGAAAGGATCTTGAGAAACAAAAGTTCTCAATCTTAGATTTGCTAAAGGATCATATACCTTAAATGAAATTATCAAAGTGCAGCGCTCTCCTATGATAAAGACAGGTCTTGGATACTCTGAAGAAACATCTCAATCACAGAAGCCGTCAACCTCCACTAAAAGCTATTGTGATGCAGCAAAGAGTAGTGAGCAGTTCAACAATCGTCAGCAAAGGCATAAAACAGATCACCAAGTGAATTAGGCTCAATTTACTTCAAGAATGAACAGAGGCCACAATCAACCTTAGGTAAATCACACTCAATTTGCTTCAAAGAATATTAATCATCAGGTCAGTAGAAGGAACTTCAACTTCAATCATCGGGTTAGTAGATTCAATAATAGCAGGAACGTCTTTAATGGTCAATGTTTCTCATGTCATAATTTTGGACACAAAGCTGCTCAATGTGTTGCTTAGAAAACTATCATGACTATAGAAGCACTGAATTAAAGAAATGTGACAGGGATCAAGAAAAGTTTCGATAATAGCTTTTCTCTTCTTGAAAATGAAATGGAATGCTCAATTTGTAACAACTTTGGCCATGAAGAATTTGAATGGAGGAGAAAATTTCGGCAAATAGCTCAAAAGGAGCAAACTCCATTAAATTCTAAAATATGGAGAAAAAAAGAACCGCAAACAAAAAGATGTGGTATAGCCTTGTATGCAGAAGGACAAGAAAACCAATGGTACATCGACAGTGGATGCTCAAAACACATGATAGGTGACAGAGAAAAACTACACTCATATAATGCCTTAGAAAAGGAAAAGAGTGTCTCATTTGGAAATGACACTCCCGCTGTCATAAAAGGTAAAGGCTCTATTTTCTTGAAAGAAAAAATTAAAGCTGGGAATGTTATGTATGTTGATGGCTTAAAGCATAATTTGCTGAGTGTGAGTCAAATGTGTGATCAAGGAAATGAAGTAGTGTTTTGATCAAATGGATGTATTGTTCGTGAGCTTGATATAGGAGAAATCGTGATTAAAGGGACAAGAACTCCAAACAACCTATACATACTCAAGGGAGGACAAAAACAGTGCTATCTAAGAAAAAATGATGAACACTGGCTATGGCACAGAAGATTGGGGCATCTAAGTTTTTCTCAAATAAGAAAAGCATGCAGATTCGAGGCAGTTCATGATCTTCCTAATATCAGCATTAGGGAAAATTTTAAGAACCACCCTAAATTTATATGTATAATAAATGGGCGAATCCCCATGACACATAGGAAAATGGGAGGCAATTTTATCAC
>APFE030490959.1:10620-24997 GCA_000404065.3 Pinus taeda | reverse complement strand
CATTGAACTTGTCCTCCTTAGCTGAGACCAAGACCCAGTCATGGTGCCCTTAGCTGGATGCTCCTACACCAGGCTTCCGGGGTAAGAAAAATTCATGACTCCGGTCCATGAGTTTCTTGATTGAATAGCCCGCCTGCTTTATCTGTCTGGCATTAAGCCATGAACTGTCCTTAATGGGGCAGTTCTTCAACTTGACCAAACATTGCAGATATTATTTCTGTCGAGTTCGCTTGGCCACCTAAGTGTCGAGGATCCTCTGGATCTCGAGGGGTTGAGCATAAGGCATTTGTCTCATCCAAGTCTCATTCCCTTCCTATGTGTCTCGTGTAGGCCGTGCTGTACTGTCTTCCTCTGGACTGGCAGTATATGGAAATAGGTCTACCACATTCAAGATGGGAGAGATGCCTATTCCTGGTGGCAACTGTAATTCATAAGCATTGGTTGAAAATTTCCGAATAATTTTGCAGGGCCCTATCTTTTTGTACTTCAGTTTATTGTATGCACCTCTAGGAAAACGTTCCTTGCGCAAATGCATGAGGACTTCATCCCCCACATTAAACTGTACCTCTCACCATTTCAAATCTGCCTGCTGCTTATAATTTTGATTGTTGTCCTGCATCTTCATTTTCACCTGCTCGTGTAGATCTTTCATTGCTTTAGCGAAATATTCCCCATTAGTACTTCGTCTTTCCTGCTGTCCTAGATCTCGTAACTCTTGCACTCTGTGAGGATGCATGCCATATAAGATCTGAAAAGGACTGTAACCCATGCTGCGATTGGGCGAGTCGTTGTAAGAGAACTCTGCCTAGGCAAGTACCCGATCCCACATTCATGAGTTTTCCTTGATCAAACTTCGTAGTAGGTTCCCCAAGCTCTTGTTTACCACCTCTGTTTTCCCGTTTGTCTATGGGTGATAAGAAGAGGTGAAATGTAACTTCGTGTCCATCTTCTTCCACAAGGTGCGCCAAAAGTGTCCTGTAAACTTCATGTCCCTATCAGAAAGAATGGACTTAGGTAGGCCATGTAGCTTGACGAGCTCTGTGAAGAACAAGTGGGCCACGTGAGTGGCATTGCTAGTATTTTTGCATGAGATGAAATGTGCCATCTTTGAAAATGTGTCTACTACTACCATCACCAAATCATAACCCACTGCATCCTTCGTAGACCCAAGAATAAGTCCAAGATGACTGAGTCCCATAGTCTACTCAGAATGGGCAATGGTGTGTAGAGTCTCGTATTCTGACTGTGTCCTTTTGCCAATTGACACACTTTACATCTGGTCACAAATCTCTACACATACCTTCGCATTCTTGGCCAATAATAAAAATGGTTGAGCTGCTCTAATTTTTTTTCTATGTCAAAATGTCTGGCTAGACCTCCATTGTGCTTCTCCTGAATGATATTCTCTCTCATTGAACAATCAAGAATGCATAACTACCCCCCTTTAAACAATATGTTCTCTTGCAAGTTATAGTCCAACCATGGACTATTGTTTCTCAGCAAAGGATTCTGACAGGCTTCATAAGCCTCTTTGAAATCTGCGTCAGTTTGATACAAGTATTTCAAATGCTCAAAGCCCAGCACTTGTATCATACTCTCCTACAAAAGAAAGGTTCTTCTGCTTAACACATCTTCCACCTTGTTAGCTTTCCTGCTAATGTGCTTCAACACAAAGGTGAAACTCTACAAATATTCAAACCACTTAGCATGCTTGTGATTCATCTTATGTTGTTGCATCACATATTGTAGTGCATAATTATCCGAAAATAAAACAAACTCATTCCCCAGTAGATAGTGTCTCCAATGCTTCAGTGCTTGGATGATAGCATGGAATTCCTTGTTGTAGGATGAATACTTCTACCTACTCTCATTCAACTTCTCGCTGAAAAATGCAACAGGTTTGTCTTCTTGACTAAGTACAGATCTAATGGTCGTACCACTTGCATCATAGTGAACCTGAAAAAGATTTTTAAAATCTGGAAATATCAGGATGGGTCTTTCTGTAATCTTCTTCTTCAGTAGCTAAAAGCTCCTCTCTACTGCCTCGGTCCAACGAAAAGGTTGACTTGCCTTCTTTATAGTGTCCAACATAGGTGCGCAAATTTCACTGAAATTCCTTATGAATTTACGATAAAAACTTGTCAGCCCATGAAAACTACATACCTCAAAAGAAATTTTTGGGGATGGCCAATTGACAGTTGTTGCAATCTTCTCTAGGTCCATCTTCAACTCGTTTTCTGCAATCACAAAACCCAGATAAACCAATTATTTTCGTAGAAAAGTTCATTTTTTCAGATTTACTAGCAGCTTATTCTACTGCAATTTTTCCAGCACACTTCAAACATGTCCAAAGTGTTCTTCCTTGTCTTGCTAAAAATTAATATATCATCAAGGTAAACTATCACAAAATTTCCACTGAACTCTTTTAGCATTTCGTTCATCAGTCGCATAAAGGTACTGGGTGCATTACTTAGTCCGAATGGCATTACCAGCCACTCATACAACCCTTCATTGGTCTTGAAGGTTGTCTTCCACTCATCCCCTTCCCTGATCTGAATCTAATGATACCCACACTTTAAATCAATCTTTGAAAAATATGCTGCCCCGCTCAGGCAGTCCATCATATCGTCCATCCGTGGCAATGGAAATCTGTACCTAATGGTAGTTTTATTGATGGCCCTCGAATTTGTGCACATTTTCCATTCTCCTCCTTTCTTAGGAGTGAGAACTATTGGAACTACGCAGGGGCTCAAACTCTCCCTTATTATCCCTTTATCCAACAATTCTTGCACCTGTTTTTTGATTTCTTCATTGTCTTTGGGCTCACCGGTACGCTGCCTTATTCGGTAGACGTGCTCTAGGTATAAAGTCAATATGATGACTTATACTTCTCTTGGGAGGAAATTTATCTGGTAAGTCGTCCACTACAATATCGTTGAATTCCTGCAGCATTTTTAGAATTTCCGCAGGCAAATTTGACACCTTTGTGTGTAACAACACCGTTTTTTCTCTTCTCACAACAACATAGTTCACTTCAATTTCTTCAATCTACTTCAAAAACTATTTTCCGCCCATTAATAACACTCTCGTTCCGCTTGTTTCCGTTGTCTCCTCCTCCTTGATGGGCACAAGTATGTGCTTGATCCCATCTTTGACAAACTTATAACAATTTGTCTTCCCGTCATGCACTGCCTTCCAGCCATACTGTGATGCCTTCCTAGTAGTATGTGACATACATCCATTGCCATAATATTGCAAATAACCTTGCCTTTATACCTGCCAATATGGAACTCAACTTCGCACTGTTCGTCCACCAACAGTTGATGGCCTTTTTGCAGCCATGATACCTTGTAAAGAGTGGTGTGCTTCAGTCGCTTCAACCCCAACTTCTCTACCATCTCCATGGCAACCAGATTATCTATGCTCCCACTGTCGATAATTAGCTTGTAGCATTTTCCGTGCAACTTACAAAATATCTGGAATAATGTTCTCCTTTGAGTTTGTTCAACTGTTTCTTTGGCTGGTTTCAACAATACTTTATTCAACACTAAGGTTTCCCCTGTTTTTGGCACATTTTTTGCTTCCTGGGGAGGTGCCTATGCTTCCTCTGGCTATGCAACATATGCCCCTCTTTGACCAGCTTGTTCTTCTTCAGGACACTCAAAATATCTGTGCCCCCACTTGTGGCAGCTGTAGCACTGATACTTAGCTCCTCTGCCTCGGCCATTCTCTCTTCCTCACTGATATGTCCTGCCACCTCTAGTGTTGTCTCCTTTTTTTGCTGTACTGGAAGTTTTGGAGTTGCTACCTTCTTCACTATTGCTGGCAGTTTTTCCTCTGCCATAAGACTGTCCTCTTCCTCTACTGGTTCCCCATTCTCTCCTAGAATTTTGTTTTCTAGTGATCTTTTCCTTTGCCTTCATGGCACTCTGGTAAGCTTCCTCTATATTTTTCGGGGAAAAAATGCTCATTTCATCTAATATTTCCAATCTCAGACCATTTACATACCTTGTTGTTTTCTCTGGGGTGTCCTCTGTATAAATAGCTCTTAAATTTACCTGGTAGAAATCTTCAGTATACTCTCTTACTTTCATCCCTTTTTGTTTCAAATTTTTCACTTGTCGATGTAGTGCAATCTGGTAATCCTTGGGTAGAAATCTACCCTTCAACTTGGCCACCATCCTTGGCCATTTCTTTATTAGCAACTTGTTCATCCTTCTTCTCTCAACTTGGACACTGTCCCACCACAGGGTTGCGTGTCCCTTCAATTTTGTTGCAGCAAACTTAACTCTTTGATCCTCACTGACCTCTTCACACTCAAAATATTTGTCCAGTTTTCTGATCCAGTCCAACAGAATTTCTGTGGACAAGCTTCTATCATAATTTGGAATTTCTGGTTTAGGCTTGCTACTAGCCAATAGGACAGATCTCAACAATCTCATTTCTGGCCCTTCTTCATCTGATCCATCTGTTGTAACTATAGCTTCTTCCTCACTATCATCTCCTACCTCTGGATCACTTCTCCTTCCTGCCTTAACTGCCTCCAAACAGGTAGTAAGGATCTTGATCTCCTCCCGCAATCCTTCCTCTGCTGCTCTCCGAGCACCTCTTCCATGGCCTTGTCTTCCAACCTCCATTGCTCAGGAAAACTCTAAATTCTACTCTGATACCACTATGATGGGACCAACTCATTGTATTTTAATATTATCAACAATAATACACCAATTCTTTAATCAACAGTTGTATGAGTAGCAAATAATCGGGGCTTAATACATTTGATTAGGCTCTAAACAAATGATTGTTCTAGATATTTGATGGTTGGCATTTATGTCAGAATTCAATGATGGTTTGCCGGCTGTACCTGCCTTGGTTACTGTTTTTCCACTCTTTGTTGTTACCAAAACCATTGGTTCTTTGTCATTCGGTAATTTCACATTTGCGTTTTTGCTGCGCCGAGGGTTTATGCCTGCAACGAGGGTTTGTGCTGCGACTATGTAGAATTTGGTAGCAAGGTTCTGTGTGCGCCCAACTATGAGTTCTTTTGTCTGGTGGCGAGATATCTCTGCCTGCACTTGTGGCTTCGTTGCTCGGTTGCCTGGGAACAGTGTGGAAGGTTTCCTTGTCTGTGTGAGAGGGTTATTGTTGTTTCCATTTGCTTGGTTATTATACCTTCCCTTGTTCCATTGTTTCATTCTGTTATAGTCTTTCTGGTTGTTAGCTTATGGTTGATGGATGACTATTCAGTATTCTAACAGGTCGTAGTCACGGTGGCTTCCTCAACTTTGTGGTCCTGGCAAGGTAAGTTGTTCCTTCATGTTGTTGCTTACCCTCTTCAGTTTTCTCTAGTACTAACAATGTTCGCTCCTTGGTCTATAGGGTTTCATCGTTGACTGTGGCTCAGTGGGGTTTCACTTCTCCAATGCGAATGCTCTTCAGGTAAATGATTTTCATGACTGTGCTTTCAGTTCTCTTTTTCTTTTGTTACTTCCTAGCTATGCTCGGCATACATTTGACTGACAGTACTCCATTGGCTCACTGTGCACGTGAGGGTTTGTTCCGAGGCGTGGTCTACGTAACTGCTACGTGCAATGGCTCTAGTAGGGTCGCTCTATGCTACTATTGTCAATTTGTAGTTTTGTTGTCTCTGTCAGATTACTGGGAAAAGTCCTAGTACTCCATTTAATTTTCTTTGTTGTTGTGCGACTCGGGATTCAATTTGTATATAAATTTTGACTGTGCTCTGAACACTTGTATTTTTTGTCCGCCTTTCTAAGGTGACCGAATAGGGTCCAACCCTGACTTTCAGGGCTTTGCTATATCGTGTTGCCTTTTTCTCTGTTCTCAACTGAGTATTTGGGACTATTTGTATGTATATAAATATTTTGGTCATAAAAAGGAATTAACAGGAAAAAATTATGTATAATCTGTTTACCTCTGTTTTGGGGTCATTATTTTGTTGGGAACACTCGTTTGGTTTCTTTGTTTGCTCTCTCTGTTTAATAGAAGGGAAACAAAAATACAATAGATAGGAACGCACAATGTTATTTATATTGCATACTCAGTAGTTAGAGGAATGTAAATGGATGTCATGGACAATTTGTTATAGATGGATTCAGATATTCAGATGAAAAATTACTTTTTCTTTATTGTATTTCTCTTCTCATGCATTGAACCCCTCTAGAATGTATTATATTGGCTTTTGTATTGTATTTAGTCAGTTACTTGAACTGTTCTCAGTTACCCTTCAGTTACTTTTATAGTTACACAATTGATGACTATGTTGGGTTTTCTTGTGCTGTAGGATTTAAAATATTATATTTTTTTAATGAACAGACAGCTGTAAAATGGATTAAGAAAATGACAGAACAACGTAACTGTAATGACACTATCCTAACTGTATTGTTCCTAATATTCTTTAACTAATAATAAAAAAAACCTAGTTTCTAGACATTGTTTTATTCAGTAAATGTAAATGAAACTAAAAGACATTGAACCTGTCCTCCTTAGCTGAGACCAACACTCGATCATGGTGCCCTTAGATGGATGCTCCGTCATCACCAAGATTTGTGAAAATTATGAGCTGAGCAGCCTTGCTAGGGAAATTTGCACAAATCCTGCTGAGAGTGTTGGCAGGCAAGATTACGCAATCCTGGAGCCTAAGAGGGGATTGCGCAATTTTTGGAGGGAAGGCTGGTTGCCCTCTAGACATGCACAATTTTCAAGTGGAAGCTACTCAGCCTGTAACTAGACCAAGTTTGGGTGAGTAGCCTATTAGGGGAATGGATCAAGTTGTGACCAACAGGTTGCCTTTGTTCAAGAAAGACACTCAAGCTTGTGAACTTGACGAAGCAAGGCAAGCTATTGTGAAGGTTGGAAGGGAGGCTCCAAAATGAGACTAAGGCAAAATTTTGGAGGGTGGTTGTAGCCACTAGAATAGGTTGTCACAATCTATCCTGATAACTCACTGTACTAACCCCATACTTGAACACAATCTCTGCAACCAAACTACTTCCTTGCTTGCATGAGTGGTTGTCATGTATTCTGCCTCTATAGTTGAAAGTGCCACTATAGGCTATCTCTTTCTCATCCAACTAGCTACACCTCCAAATAGCTTAAATACATACCCACTTATAGATCTTCTTTGATCCAGATCTCTAGTCCAGTTTGCATCAACAAATCCATGGATGTCCAATACTCTATCGAATCCTGGTCTTCCTTGGTAGCACAGATCATAATCACTAGTGCCATGCAAATAACTAAAAACCCACTTCACTGTTGTCCAATTCTCCTTCCTTGGTTTTGGCATAAACTTTCTTAGCATTCCCACTGCATGTGCAATGTATGGTCTAGTACATACCATTGCATACATCAGGCTACCGATTTCACTTGCTTATGGAACATGGGACATGTCCTCTTCCTCTTCTTGTGTCTTAGGACATTGTTCAATGGATAAATTTACACCGAAAAGAATAAGAACCTTCACTAGTTTACTATCTGACATATTAAACCTCTACAATATTAACTCGACATACTTCCTTTGGTTTAACGAGAGCTTCCTTTTTGCCCGATCTTGTTTAATTTCCATGCCCAAAATATAGTTTACAACACCAAAATATTTCATGTTGAATTTGGAGGACAACTGGGTCTTTAATTCCTGGATAATTTCTTTATTATTTCCAATCAACAACATATCATCCACATAAAAGAGAAAATGAATAACACGGTCGCCAATTAATTTAAAATACACACAGTGGTCTGCTTTGATTCTAGTGAAGCCAAGTCCCTGTACATATGTATCAAATTTTTTATACCACATCCTTGGTGATTGCTTAACCCATACAAAGACATTTTTAACATACATACAAGTTCTTTCTTACCCTTCACTGCGAAGCCTTCAGGTTGCTTCATCTAGATCCCTTCTTCTAGATCCCCATGAAGAAACTTTGTCTTCACATCCATCTATTCAACCTCAAAATCAAAATCAACAAAAATAGATAAAAATAATATAATAGAAGTTACCTTGGCAGTTGGAGAAAAAATATCACCAAAATCAATTCCCGACACCTAGGAATAACCTTTTGTTACCAACCGAACTTTGCATTTCTCCACCTTTCGTTCTGCATTCATATTCTTCTTAAACACCCATTTGTTGTCAATGGGTTTCCTTCCGGTCAGCAACTCCACCAGATCCCAAGCCTTATTTTTGTGTAAAGATGTCATTTCATCAACCATGGCCTCATTCCAGATTTTTCTAACATCTTAATCTACTGCTTCCCTGATAGTTCTGGGATCATAATCAGTAATAGATAAAGAAAAATCTGAATAGAAAGTATTTGGACTATACCTTTCTGACTGCCTTCTTTCTCAAACTAATCTTTTCACAGCTAGGGTTTGTGGCTCTTCATCTTCTGATTCCTCTTCTATTGTAGAGTCTGATTCCTCCTCCTTTAGCTCAAACTCTATCTTCTTAGGTTCCTTTGGTGGGACTTCATGTTTAATAACATCTTTCACCTCTCTAAACACCACATTGTGGTTGTGCACAACCTTCCTCGTTTCAGGGTTCCAAAGCTTATAACCTTTTAACCCATCCTTATACCCAATAAATATGCACCTCATATTTACTATCCAACTTGGTTATTTTCTCCTTTGGAACATGTACATATGCATCACATCCAAATGCCCTAAAATGTGAAAGAGAGGGTTTCTTACTAGTCCATACCTCTTGTGGAGTCTTATCCTCCAACCCTGATAAAGGTGATTTGTTGACCAGGTAACATGCAGTCTCCACCACCTCTGCCCAGAATTCTTGTCCTAACTTGACACCACTGAGCATGCTTCTTTCCTTTTCCATCAATGTCATGTTCATTCTTTTTGAAACTCCATTTTTCTAAGGTGTGTATGGAGTAGCCTTCTGCCATGCTATACCACATTCTTACTGAACTCTTTAAATTCCTTCTTGCGAAACTCTCCACCGTTATCTGTCCTCAACACCTTTATCTTCTTCTCTATCTAGTTTTCCATCAGAGCCTTAAATTCTTTAAACCTATCAAAGACTTTATATTTCTTCTTGAGGAAATATATCCATGTATTCCTTGATAATTTATTTATAAATGATACATAGTACACAGACTTACCCAGTGATGGAACCAACATAGGTCCAAACACATCATTATGTACAAGCTCTAATATATGTTTCACCCTCTTAGAAAAAAAAGGGAAACTCACCTAATTCTTCTTCTCATATACACAATTTTCACATAAATAAAAATCTAGAGAGAAATGATACATACCTTCTACCATACCATTACCATGAAGTATTTGAAGGCCCTTCTCTCCAATATTTCCAAGCCTTTGATGCCATAGCATGATCTTTTCTCTAGAGACCACTAGATTTTCTCCTCTGCTTTCAAGAACCACAGAACTACTACGCCCATCAATAATAATGCTACCCTGAAGCTTGTATAGAGTTCCAATCTGAACTCCCTGCATCAATACCAGTGCTCCCTGAACCATTGCAATTATCATTCTCGAACACTATTTTTACACCTACATCATCCATCTTGCTTACAAAAATCATATTTCTGGCCAATGCAGAAATATGCAGAACACCTGGAAGTGTTCTAATCCTTCCACCTTGCAAATTCAACTTGACTTTTTCGCAAATGATGATTCTAGCCTTCCTGTCATCCCCTAAGAAGACATCACCACCATCATATTTATCATACTTGCATAACCACTCCCTATGGGGAGTAAAGTGAAAGGATGCATCTGAGTCAATCAACCATGCTCCATGATCTACATGTGTACTTAAAGAAGAAGCCAAGTACACATCCCCACATTCATCTGAGGTGGTTTTTGCCTCTTGTGAAGGAGCATCATTAGATCCCTTTCATTTCTTAGGAGCTTTAGATCTATAGTTCTTTTTGAGGTTCCTTTCCTTTCCGCATTTCTAGCACATCTTTACAGGTTTTCCTGGAGATTTAGATCTCCCTCTAGATTTAGATCTCCCACTTGAGGATTTATTTTTGTTTATGTTCTAGGACTGTCCTTGTATAGACAAGGAATCACCATTATGGCCCTCCATATTTTTTTGTCTCATCTCCTTCGATAGTAAGGATGAGACTATTTCATCAAACTGCAAGGCAGTCACATTGCTGCCTACTGTAACAACCAGACTATCCCATGAATCTGGGATAGAACACAACAAATTGATGCACTTATCTTCATATGAAATTTTTATATCAACAAATAAAAACTTTCTTACCACAATATTAAAGGCGTTTAGATTCTCTATCACCGAGTCTCCATCCATCATCCTTAGGTTATATAGCTTTTTCCATAGGAACAATTTATTCACTAGAGACTTAGATTGGTACAAAGTCCCTAACTTGTCCCACAAACCCTTCACCGAAGCTTTCCCTAATACATTCAACAATATCGAATTTGAGATACATAACCATATTGTGCTCTTTGCCTTTTAATCCAACTTTTCCTAGTCTTCAGTTGACATTGTCATTGGCTTAGTACCTGGATCTACTGTGATCCACTGATCTTTATCCACAAGCAGATCCTCCATCTTGAGTTTCGACAAATCAAAACTATGACCATTAAATTTCTCGATCTCTATCTTTCTACTATTCACCGTATTCTTTCACCAAAATAATTGATCCCATAGATCTCCCATTGAACAAGGTCTACCATGGGCCCGAGCAAAACCTTCAGTAGCAAGGCGTCCCCTTGAAGCGAAAACAACTCTGATACCAAATGTAGGTTTTAACCCCGTACAAAAATTACCTGCATACGAATTCTAAAAACAGAAAATAAACAATGGTGAGAGCATAAAACATAAAAAAAATATACACAAATATTTTCTCTTAGATTCCAAAATTGGGACTACCAGATTGATTTTTCATTATATCCCTTCCAATGTTACAATACATATATATACATGTCGAAGAATCCATAAAACCCAATCCATTAACCTTGGATTAGAACATAATCGTAGTTTCCTTGACCAGGTCTACAAATACCATGGGAAAAATACCATCATGCCCAAAACTATGTCGGAAAACCACACACAAAACCATTGGTAGGTCCACCAACCTTATATACGCAGGTTCGTCCATAGTCGTGGAAAGAATATAACACACACCCAACTTTCTCCCACTTCTTGTTTTCTTTCCATGAGGGGCCACATGAGAGCTTAGTCATTGGTCTAGTCCTGTCACGCCCATTGTTTCTCTACACCAAGAGAACTTCTCAGTGCTCACAGACTTTGTCAACACATATGTAGTATTCTTTAAAGTGTCCACCTTTACCAGCAACACCTTTTTGTCCTCAACCATATCCATTACAAAGTGATATTGAACATCAATGTGCTTTGTTATTGAATGATAAGTAGGGTTCTTTACAAAGAAAATTGTACTTTTCCTATCACAATATATCCTTATAAATCGTTGTACTAACTCCATACTTGAACATAATCTCTACAACCAAACTACTTCTTTACTTGCATGAGTGGCTACCATGTATTCTGCCTATGTAGTTGAAAGTGGCACTATAGACTGTCTCTTACTGATCTAACTAACTGCACCTACAAATAGGTTAAACACATACCCACTTATAGATCTTCTTTGATCTAAATCTCTAGCCCAGTGTGTATCAAAAAAGCCATGGATGTCCAAAACTCTGTCCAATCCTAGTCTTCCTTGGTAACACAAACCATATTCACTAGTGCCAAATATCTGAAAACCCGCTTCACTTTTGTCCAATGCTCCTTTATTGGTTTTGACATAACCCTGCTATTCATGGGGTTGGTCATGGAAATAATATAACACACACCCAACAAAGTGTTTGATGGTACAAATGGAACCGATGCCCATTGGCAAGGAACAAAATGCTGAAATTATCAATTGTGGTAATGCATGTTGTCCCATTGTCATAAACTTCGGTAATTTCTTAAGGGCCAAGCCACCTTGTTTGAAGTTTACCTGGAAAGTCTTGGAATCTTGAGTCATATAAGAGTGCCTAATCCCCTTTCTGAATTTTTTAATTTTTAATCAGCCTATCATGACATTTATCTCTCTGCTACTGAATTATGGAAGTACGTGTTGGTGGTTGAATTTGCATGTTTTTACCCACCTTTTTACCTTGTTTCATGTATCCATTTACACCATTGTTGGTAAATTTACATTCTAAACCACACAGGTATACCTCTTGTCATGTTGTTATGAATCATTAATCAATGAAGCATAGTCATAAGGGATTGTTGCCTAAGTGGCTTGCTAATTTGATTATTCTTGCAGATTTGGAGGAAGTATGATCAAGACTGTGGTTCAACAAATGGTGACCATCCAGCTGGCAATGCTATCCTAAGACATTCACTGCAATGTGGATCCACCTTTCAATCAATGCACTGCTATCTTTATATTTTGTTTTGCTTAAGAAACCACTATGTAATTATAGGTAGACAACTACCATAATCCTAAGAGCTATTAGTGTTAACCAATTGTATAAGTAGAGTTACGGGGTTATGAAAGCCAATAGTTAAGATCACAAATAATTATGTTAACTTTGAGTCTATAACAACATATGTTGTATTATCCTTTTGATTAATGAAATTCTAATCTTCTAATCATTTCATGACTTCTTGATCTTGCCACAACCCTGATCAGGGATTTGGGCCCACTCTCTTGACCAGGTGTTGTTGGATAGATGTGTGTATAGGTTAATTTATGTTAATTTATTTATTGTTGTGAATGATTATCAATGTGTTGTTGTGAGTTTACTTTGTTATTACTCTTATTTCTATTACAGTCATTACTTGTTGCTACTCTTATTTGTTGTTATAATTGTCGCTTGTTGTTACACATTTCTAAGTTTACTTTGCATGTTAGCCTTGAAATAAATCATAGAGCCATGGGTTGACAATTAATGTGGAATTTGGTGAATTGCATGATTCATATCTGAACATCAAAATTTTTGCATCGTTGTCGAGGAGGCTATCAAAGGCGCGAAAGTAGGACCAGTATTGAACATAGGACTGATCTCTAATCCCAGGAGGGAGTTTTTCACCTTGCTTTAGATCCTGAGAATTGGATCATTTTTGTTGCTTTGATTGTCTTGTTTTCTTTTTCATAGGAACCACTCTCTCATCTTGGGAAGGGAAGGTTTTATATCACCCTATTTCAAGTTCTGAGCTCAAATTTTTTGATTGATTTATTTTCTTTCTTTTCTTTATTTTTAGGGGCCACTCTGCCGTCCTCGGGAGGGAATTTCTTACCCTGCTTCACATCCCAAGATTTTGATTTTCTTGAATGTTTTCCTTTTATTTCTTGATTGCATGAACATAGATACAAATTAAAGGGGCAGAGAAAGACCCTTGAAAAGAAGAGGGAGAGTGTTAGAAAATTATATATAATAGAGCAATGGAACACATAAAATATTGAAGAAATATAAACACAAAAAATGCATAAAACAAGAGAGACATAGATATACGTGGTTCACCCAATTTGGGCTACGTCCATGGAGAAACAATTAGTCCTTCTTTTTATATTATTCAGCAAACTGAAGAGATACAACCTACAACATATCCGCTGTAACACCCTCTTCGCTCTCAATCTCCTCTCTCTTCCTCACTCAGAATACCGATATACATAGACACAATACAATTCCCTCATATATAGTGAGGGGTTGCTTTCTAGGGCAAAAAACCCTAAACTAAACATAACTTTTACCGTCAGATCATCCACCTAATGAACGACCCAAAATGATTAGAAATTACTAGACTTTTACAAGGAAATTTTACATCTATTTTTAACTTCGGGGGTGTTGTCCCCGAATCCCCGTTGGGGGACTGCTGGCCACCAAATCCCCCAGTTGGGGGGGATTTACCCCCTGCATAGAGGGGTGTATATTCTTCCTAGGGTATACATCCAGCTGAGGCGTTTGAATACAGAAGATAATCAGGCTCCACACCCAACATTCTCCCACTTGGAGACTAATTATAGCAACTCCATTGTTGCTTCATTTGCTAGACAATGACTCCACTTTGGACCTGGCTACTTCTCATCTTCTTCATCATACTTAAAGACCAATTGAAACTAAGAAAATTCTCAGTTTCTCACTGGTTACAAATTTTGTTAGCATATCTACAGGATTCTGGCTAGTGTGTATCTTTTCCAGCTTCAACAGTCCATCTTCCAATGCTGATTGTATGAAATGGTACTTGAGTTGTATATGTTTAGTCTTGGAATGAAATGTAGAGTTCTTTGCAAGATGTATGGCACTCTGGCTATCAATGTATAACCTGCCCAACTCCTGCTTCTTACCCAATTCATCCAGAAACCTTTGTAACCAAATCATTTCTTTACTAGCC
>APFE030490957.1:120000-179528 GCA_000404065.3 Pinus taeda | reverse complement strand
GAGGACAGATAATGGTGGAGAATTCTGCAGCAAGGAATTTGAAGAATTTGGTAAGAAGTGTGGTATAGCACGGCAGAAGACTACTCCATATACACCTCAGCAAAATGGAGTCGCAAAAAGAATGAACAAGACGTTGATGGAAAGGGCAAGAAGCATGCTCAGTGGCGCCGGGTTAGGACAGGAATTCTGGGCAAAGGCGGTGGATACTGCATGTTACTTGGTCAACAGGTCACCTTCATCAGCGTTGGAGGATAAGACTCCACAAGAAGTATGGACTGGTAAGAAACCCTCTCTTTCACATCTAGGGGTATTTGGATGTGATGCATATGTACATGTTCCAAAGGAGAACCGAACCAAGTTGGATAGTAAATCTGAAAAGTGCATCTTTATTGGGTATAAGGATGGTTTAAAGGGTTATAAACTTTGGAACCCAGTCACACGGAAGGTTGTGTATAGCCGCGATGTGGTGTTCAGAGAGGTGAAAGATGTTATTAAACATGAAGTCCAACCAAAGGAACCTGTGAAGATAGAGTTTGAACTAAAGGAGGAAGAATCAGACTCTGTAGCAGAGGAGGAATCAGAAGATGAAAAGCCACAAACTCCGGCCGTGAGAAGATCAGCTCGAGAAAGAAGGCAGCCAGAAAGGTATAGTCCATCTGCTTTCTGTTCAAACTTTGCTTTGTCTGTTATTGATGATGATCCCAGAACTGTGAAGGAAGCAGGGGATTCAGAGGATGGAAAACTCTGGAAAGAGGCCATGGTTGATGAAATGGCATCTTTGCACAAAAATGAGGCTTGGGATCTGGTGGAGTTGCCGGCTGGAAGGAAACCCATTGGCAGCAAATGGGTGTTCAAGAAGAAGACAAATGCAGAAGGAAGGTGGAGAAATACAAAGCTCGGTTGGTAGCAAAAGGTTATTCCCAGGAGCCGGGAATTGATTTTGGTGATATTTTTTCTCTGTTGCCAAGGTAAACTTCTATTAGATTACTTTTTATCTGTTGCTGTTGCTTTTGATTTTGAGGTAGAACAGATGGATGTGAAGACAGTATTTCTTCATGGGGATTTGGAAGAGGAAATCTACATGACGCAACCTGAAGGCTTTGCGGTGAAGGGTAAGAAAGAACTAGTATGCAAGTTAAAGAAGTCTCTGTATGGGTTAAAACAGTCACCAAGGATGTGGTATCAGAAATTTGATACATTTATACGGGGACTTGGCTTCACCAGAAGCAAAGCAGATCATTGTGTGTATTTTAAATTAATTGGTGGACATGTTATTTATCTGGTCTTGTATGTGGATGATATGTTGTTGGTTGGAAATGACAAAGAAATTATCCAGGATTTGAAGACCCAATTGTCCTCCAAATTCGACATGAAAGATCTCGGTGCTGCAAACTATATTTTGGGCATGGAAATTAAAAGAGATCGGGCAAAGAGGAAGCTCTGGTTAAACCAGAGGAAGTATGTCGAGACAATATTGCAGAGGTTTAATATGCAGGACAGTAAACCGGTGAAGGTTCTATTCCTGTAGGTGTGAGCTTATCTGCTGAACAGTGTCCCAAGACACAAGAAGAGGAAGAGGACATGTCCCGTGTTCCCAATAATGCAAGTGCAGTCGGTAGCTTGATGTACGCCTGGTCTGTACTAGACCAGCATTGCACATGCAGTGGGAGTATTGAGTAGGTTTATTGTCAAACCAGAGGAAGGAGCAACTGGACAGCAGTGAAGCGGGTTTTTCAGGTATTTGCGTGGCACTAGTGATTATGGTTGTGCTACCAAGGAAGACCAGATTGGACAGAGTGTTGGATATCCATGGCTTTGTTGATGCAAGACTAGGCTGGAAGATCTGGATCAGAGAAGATCTACAAGTGGGTATGTGTTTAACCTAATTTGGAGGTGCAATCAAGTTGGATGAGTAAGAAACAATTGTAGTGGCAACTATCAATACAGAGGCAGAATACATGGCAGCCACTCATGCAAGCAAGGAAGCAGTTTGGTTGCAGAGATTGTGTTCAAGTATGGGGTTAGTACAGGGAGCTATAAGGATAGACTGTGACAGCCAAGTGCAATTTTCTTGGCAAAGAACCCTGCTTATCATTCAAAGACAAAGCACATTGATGTTCAGTATCACTTTGTGAGGGATATGATAGAAGACAAAAAGGTGTTGCTGGTAAAGGTGGACACTTTGAAGAATACAACAGATGCATTGACAAAATCTGTGAGCTCTGAGAAGTTCTCTTGGTGTAGAGAAACAATGGGTGTTTCAGGGCTGGAAAAGTGACTAAGCTCTCCTGTGGCCCCCTGTGGAAAGAAAACAACAAGTGGGAGATTGTTGGGTTGTGTTGTAGCCCCCCTCTACGGGGTTCGGGGCAGCGCCCCGAGAAAATTTTTTTTGGACCCTATATTAGGTTGGGCGAACCTACCTATGTTTTTTCGGTCCACAGTTTTGGACCCGATGGTTTTCGGTCCATGGTATTGGATGCTTCGGCATGTATAAATATGTATTGTAACATTGAAAGGAATATAATGAAAAATCAAGCTGGTAGTCCTGGTTTTGGAATCCAGTGGGAAATCTCTGTGTATATGTGTTTTATGGGTTATGCTCTCGCATTTTTTATTTTCTTGTGATTTAGAATTCGTATGCAGGTAATTTCTGTACGGGGTTAAAACCTACAGGCTTGTGTGCAGGTACTTTCCAACTGAGTTAAGTACGGAAAGGAGCGGTGAAATCGATCAAATGAGAGAAGGATGAAGCAAAAGTTATAGGTTGGTTCCTTTTCCTCCTTCTCTTATATATTAATCATAGGAAAAGTAACGAATTACTTTGTCTGTTGTTTCTAGACTAGCTACTAAGTCTAGAGGGTTAGGCATTTGTAAAATCACTAAATTTTCCCAAAAAAATTGGCGACTCCACTGGGGAATAGTTTACTCTTATAGTAGCTAATCCACCTACTTAGACACCTTGACATACTTTACTTGTTGTAATTCAGCCTTTTGCATTAAATTGTAAAAGAAAAGAAAACTGATAAAACCAATGTATTTGAAGGTTGTAATGCTAAACAAAAAGCTGATTTAGAATTTTTTTTTTCAGAATATGATATGTTATTTCAAGAACCTAAAGGTTTTCCACCCACGAAGGAAATAGTACATGATATTAATTTGCAGCAAGATGCTCCATTGCCTAACATCGGAATGTACAGGTTGTCCGCTTTAGAGAATGCAGAAATCAAGAACCAGGTGCAAGAGCTACTTGAGAAATGGTTCATAAGGCCTAGCACATCACCATGTGGGTCCCCAATTGTCTTGGTGAGAAAGAAAGATGGCTCATGGAGAATGTCCATTGCTTACTAAGCAATGAATAAGATAACGATCAAAAATCGTTATCCCCTTCCTCACATAGATGATCTATTAGCTCAGTTGAAAGAAGTTGTTTACCTTTCCAAGTTGGACTTGCATAGTGGCTACCATCAGGTCAGAGTTGCAGAGTAAGATGTATGGAAGACTACTTTCAAAACAAAGCAGGGATTGTATGAGTGGTTAGTAATGCCTTTTGGCTTAACTAATTCTCCCGCTACTATCATGAGAGTAATGAATGATGTACTCAGGCCTTTTATTGATGATTTTGTCATTGTATATATAGATGACAGTCTTGTATTAGTAAAACATGGGAAGAACATTTGAAGCATGAAAAGCAGACTCTAGATGTTTTGAAAAGAGAAAATATTTATGTTAAGCTATCAAAATGTGAATTTGGCAAAACATCTTTGAATTATTTGGGTCATGTTGTAGGGGGTGGTGAATTGAAGATAGATCCCTCTAAGGTTGCAGTCATTGTAAACTGGCCTAAAGAAAAATCTGCTACAGAGGTTAGAAGCTTCCTAGGAGCAGCATAGTATTGGAGAAATTTTATTGCTAACTTTTCCTTAATTCCAACTCCCTTACATGCTTTAACAGGATTGAACAAGGTCTTTCAGTGGGGAGGAAAACAGTAGAAAGCCTTCGACACCTTGAAAGAAAAGATTAGTACAACACAAGTACTAGCATTGCTGGATCTTCAAAGACCCTTTGAGATTGAAACGAATGTCAGTGATTATGCCATAGGAGCAGTGTTGATGCAGCACAGTAAACCCATATGTTATCATTCTGAGACATTTAATTGTGCAATATTTAATTATCCCACATATGATAAAGAATTGTATGCATTAGTACAGAGTGTGAAAAAGTGGAAACATTATTTAATGGGCAAAGAGACAGTTATACATACTGATCATCAACCACTTCAATATTTACACTCACAAGCTAAGTTGCAGCAATCAAGACACTATAGGTGGATGTGTTTTCTAAAACAGTTTAATCTTGTCATCAGATATAAAAAGGGCATACACAATAAAGTTGCAAATATGTTGTTTAGACCAATCATAAATGCATCTACTATACTTAAGCATAACTCAGTATTGCATGAAAGCTACATTGAAGAGTATGCTCAAGATATAGATTTTAAAGATGTATATGCAACTTTAAGTCATGGAAAACAAGTAGAAGAATTAGATTATCATCTTAAGGAACAACTCTTGTATCATTTTGGAAAGTTATGTATTCCTCAAAGCGAAAGAGTAAAGATAATTTGAGAAGCACACACTTGTCTAATATCAGGTCACTTTGGTGTAAGCAAAACAATTGCACAGCTGCAAAAATTTTGTTATTGGCCAAAAATGAATGAGAAAGTTTCTAGATATATAAGAGGGTGTACCATGTGTGCTAAGAGCAATCCCAACAATAGAAAACTACGCTTGTACACTCCACTACCAGTTCCTTCTCATCCTCGGGAAAGTATTTCCATGGGCTTTGTTGCGGGATTGCCTAAATCGAGAAAAGGTCATGACTATTTATATGTTAATGTGGTTAGGTTAAGCAAAATGTGTATTTTAATACCTTGTAACAAACAAATTACAGTTGAACAAATAGCAAAGTTGTTCTTTCAACATATATGGGTTCATTTTGGATTACCCACTTCCATTGTATCTGATCGCGATTCTCGATTTGTTTGGAATTTATGGTCAAGTTTGTGGGAATTGATGGACACCAGACTGAAGAAGAGCACAGCCTTTCATCCACAAATAGATGGCCAAACAGAGGTGGTCAACCAGACAATGATCCAATTGCTCAGAGGCTATTGTAGCAAGCATCCCAAGCTTTGGGATGAACATTTGTGTTATGTGCAGCATGCTTACAACTAGGCTAAAAATTCTTCTACACAGAGATCTCCTTTTGAGACCTGTTTTGGTTTCATACCAAGGTCTCCCTTTGATTTTGTCTTTGGTAAATACATAGAGGTTGATGGAAACAGTGATATGGACAAGACAACCAAGTTCATTAAACAAATCCAAGAGATTCACCAGGCAGTACATGAATAGCTGGAAAAGAGCCAAGCCAAGTACAATTCAAGGCATGATAAGCATCAGATTGAGCGTAGTTTCCAAGTTGGTGATCAAGTCTGGCTGTAAATCAGCAAAGACAAAATGCAAGGTGAAGGTAAGAAGCTGAAGCCAATAAGGTATGGACCTTTCAAGATACCTGAGAAAATCGGTGAGAATGCTTTTTGCCTTGATTTTCTAGCTTACATGCACATCTATTCGGTAGCTAATGTAGAGAGCTTGAGACTGTTTGAACCTTCACTGATTGAAGATCCTGAAGAGTAGAGTCAACTGCCTTCCATTAATGATCTGTTGCCTAAATATCTCAATGAATTGCAAGAAGATACAGTTCTGGACAAGAAGATGAGAACTACTCGTAGAGGGGATGTTGAATACCTCAGGATTGGAATCAAAGGTTCAAAACCAAGCAGTGCAAGATGGATAGAAATTGGGCAAGTGAGGAATCTATATCCTCACTTGATTGATGCTTAAAAACCAACTTTTAGTGGTCTAAAAGCTTTTTCAATGGGAAGGCATGATCCAAAATGGATCCTAGAACACTCTCTAAGTTTTCATGAACTCTCTAAAAATTATGCCAAATATTCAAAGTCTTATAAAGATCAATCTATCGAAGGGAATCCTCAGACAGTTGCAATGGAGATGAGTGCGTATCAACGAGGGCCGTCAATCTAGCATGCAGAGCGGTAGACCATGGTAGCGCACGCTGACCCCAACTAGCAAATGCAGGGATAATTTTAAGCAACGGAGGTAGTTTCCATTGCTAATCACATATCACAGGGAAAACCTCTCAGTGAAGAGAAGCCCCAAGCACTCAGACTCGAAATAATTATAAAATGCGGAAAATGTTGTTTTAGTTCCGTCAGAGCGGGATTCCACAAAACCGACAGAATATCGAAGGGGCTTCGAGCGATAAGAAGTTTTGACCGAGTTCCACCCGATGCCACACAACGATTTCCATGCATCCCAGTGGTGAGAGAGAGAAACCACTCACATTGGATGGGTAAACATCATGCTACTTAGTCGCCCGATATGAACGATAATCGTAGGATCTGGGGCCCCAGGATCAATGACACAGACACATTCCATTGGATGACGAGATGTGACAAGGTTATAAAGCAAGATCACACAGGATTTGAATTATGATATCAATGATGCGTTGGCAAAAGGTCGTGTCTCGTGGTCATTCTTGGAGATAACGGAAAAAACAGTTGTTTCAAATATGTCCAAGAGAACTGACACTCATTCGTTACAAAATACGTGGCCACCTCCTTGTGAGGCATTATGCAGTGACTGAGTACGCAGGACAGAGGGATTCAAATGGACAGAGGCAGGGGCACCAGAAAGCCAGGAAGCGGAAACGAACAGTCAGGAAGCAGATTGACTTAAAAGCCACAAACTGAAAAATAGTTAAAAAAGTGAAAAGAGGAGTAGGCAGTAAGCCGAAAGGAGAGAGAAGAAGTCAAGCTGACCTATAGAACCAAAGGTGGCATTGAGCCAGGATTAAAATAGAGATAGAGAGAGTTAGAGAGTTTGCATACTCTAAAGAAGGCTTGAGAGGTTCAAGCGCACTCCTCTGTAATGGCTATCATGTATGCGTCTCAGATTGGACTCATACTACTGTGACCAATAGAGGTCAAGAGTTCAGTTAGGAGAGTCTGTGTACAATAGAGACTTGGGGAATCCAAGTATAGTCTTACTGATTTGTATCTATTGAGTGAGACTCAAATTGAGCTCACCGTTGTAAAAAATCTGCATTAAAAACATAATAGAGAGGCCACCACTAAAGGCTAGACTGGGAGACGTATCCAAGGAGTATTGGGTGAACTCCTTATTAAACTTATTGTGTTTATATGTTTTC
Organism: Pinus taeda; assembly: GCA_000404065.3. NCBI lineage: Eukaryota > Viridiplantae > Streptophyta > Pinopsida > Pinales > Pinaceae > Pinus > Pinus taeda. Next base: position 172,238 of record APFE030490957.1, on the reverse strand, counting down.
CTGTTATGTTTTCCTTAACTACTTCATTTCATGTGTATTTCGCAATCTTATCGATCCATTGCATAAAATAACATAGGCACATCCATGAACATGAGTCTATAATACCTTATTAATTGTCTTGGATCAATATCAGATCAATGATGCAAATGACTATGCACTTAACATTGAAAAATTAACTAAGGCTTAGTTGATGCTAATTAATTGAATAAGGTTGTGTAGAGTGTGAAACAAGCATAATGAAGAATCCCTAAACTACCATCACCTCCTATATATTTCTTTCCATCCAAAAGCTATAGGTTGGCGTTTTGGAGACTAATCATACCCTTTATGTTGCTTCTTTGGTCATAAGAGAGTTATCATTCCCATGCATTTGGGTGGCTTTGAGGTGTACATTGTGGCAAGGAACGACAAGTCAACTTGGAGAGATCCTCACAAGATTAGCTTCCACTTTTGGCTGTAAAATCTCTCCCTTTCATATTAATACAAAGAGTATATCGTTTTCCTATATGTTTTATGTTATGTTTGCATTCATATATTTCAATGCCATGTTGATCCCTTGAATAGAGTGATTGGATAATGCTTCATAGATGTCATAGATATTTGGCTTGTGTTGTTTGTTTATGCAGGTTCTAATTATAGCAATCAGAGCTATAGTTGGAGTATACAAGCCAAGAAGAGAGGAGAGCTTGCGACTGGTCACAAGTAAGCATCTTTCCATTCCCCAGTTTCTATAAGGAAAACTTTATAGTCTTTGATTTCTATTGTTTTAGACCGGGCCACTAGGTATAGGGAAGATACTTACGTCCATAGTCGTAGATTTCGTATAACACCTTAAGGGGGATGGGGCTATAACATCCCTGAGTTAAAATTTCATGTAATAATTTAGAAAGGAAAAATAATACGAAGGTCATGGGACATGTATTCGAAGCTAAACGTTGGGAAAAAAATCCTAGTGGGCATCACTTGTTGATTATTATGGATAAGGGAAATTTGAAAATGCAATGGAAAAGGATTTGAAGAGGAAATAAGGAATTATTGGCATTTATTTTATGAAAATAAAGGAAAATAGTAGAAAAGGAAGGTGAAACATCACAAATTTGCATAAGAGGAAAATTGAAGGCAAAATAATGGAAAATTAATTAGTGGCATCAATAATAAAAGGAAATCAGATCATCAGTTTGAAGCCTTTTTTCAGTTTTGTTTTGGAATTAGTCTAAGAGAGGTGTTGATGGTGCTAGACTCGAAAACATTTAGGGAATCTCCCGATATGAAGTCCCAACTACATCTCACATGTTTGGAGTAGGAATCCCAACAGTGAGTGGTAATGTAATGCCTTGATCGCGGAAATGTGTAGAGGCAAGCATGATAACTTTGTGTGAGTAAGTGTGTGACCCTGTAGACAGTCAAGTGCGATGCATGAAGGTTCTAACACAAGAAGGGGAAAAGGAAGTATGCCCCTTTGAATCTTGTAATAGTATGTAGCTTGAAAGGAACACATGAGTGAAATTACATCACAAGCTAAAATGAATAATAGTCCACAAGCTAAAGTGATGAGTTAATCCAAGAACATGCATTCAACAAGATTCATGCAAATACAAACAAAATAGTTTATAAGCATATTCGTATGTTAAATAACATACATTTCCAATACAACAAGAATAGTCCTACTATATTAACAACATATGCATGAAAGCATGTTGGCTCTAATTTAATTATTGTAAGTTAAAGTTACATCCATAAATAATCCATTGGCGACCACTAGCCCCAATAGTGGAACATTACAATCAAGAACACCTGCTCCTCTAAAGAGTTATACTTGCTCTACACTATGGAGAAGCCAAGGCTCTTAACAATACTCCAAAACTCTTTGTAAGCCTAAGCCTAGCAAAAATATTTGCTCCCAAAATCTCGTTACATGAGTTATGAGGTTCTATTTATAACAAGAGGGGTGTTACTCTTCAACTCCCCCTTTGTGACCTTTGGACTACCCTCATGACTCTTCAACTTCTTCACAAAATTACACTTTATATTACATGATTACTTTTCATATTCCAATATTGACACTTGGAATTTCAATTACAACATAGTTATAAATAAAATTACATTTTCTACTAGTACCCATATAAGACAAAATAGGGTAGGGACAACCTAACAAGACACAACACTATGATTATGAAGCTAAGGGGAAGTCCATCTCAGCAACCTCCACTTGTTTCTTAGTTACATATTGATGCCAAGATTGATACTATGTGATGGTGTCACCTAACTACTTAATGATGTATTTATGAAAGTGTATTGTAGCCTCGATGGCATCTAGGTACATTGTCTTGAAACCTGTGTCCAACTCATTCTAAGGCATGAGAAACATTGTCTTGACCTTCACATGACCATCGATGTATTTCTACATGTTGTGTGGGTTCAACTCCAAGTCTTCCCTTGTGGCTTCTTGTCTTAGTTGCAACAAGTACTCATTGATCTCCTTCTGAACTTGGTTCTTGCGTTTAGCATCAGTGAGGGAATTGATTGACGGGATCTGGTGTTTTCTTACCAAGACATCCAAACTATTATACAACCACACATATGAGGCCTATGTGTTGTCGATGAATGAGGCGAGATTCTCATTGTTCTGAATTAACATTCGAACTTTCACTTACTATAGCTCTGCCTATGGCTCCATCTTCTTCACTAATTCAAGCGAGGCCCTTTTGTAACACATTGTACACTCTTGTACATTGGTTATGGCAGCATGTATGTTTTTTAGAGTATTAAAAAACTCTTTTCTTTGCTACTGTAGGCCATTAAAATAAATAACTGATTTATGCATGGTGACATGTGTCATAGAGATTCCGCATGGTTTCTCCAAGTGTTGATACTTTAGTAAGTATTGTTGTCCTCATCTCTCCCAATGTGGAAACTGTATTATGCATTGTTTCTCAAAGTTGTTCTACCTCTTGCCTGGTAGCCTTCAAGTTATTTTCCAGATGCTCATTCTCATCCATCGAATATTAAACATTTGATTATGTTTCTCTTGCATAGGCCAGGTTGGCTTCGGTAATGGAAGTTTGATGCTTCCTGGTGTCTGGCACTATCACCCTTTCCTTGATTAATGCAGGCGTTGCGTGATCATCCGAAAAGTGCTTCGTTCATGCTTGTACAATTCTCTTCTAGAGATCATCAAATGATAGATTGTACACATCCATGACTGTATCATCGTCAAGGAGAAAAACATCTCCTTGCTCGCTTGAGGTTGGCTCTGCTACTGGAGGTGGTGGAGACTAGGGGATGACTTGTGGTGCTCTTGGCATCAGGTCAACATCTAAATTATGTGTCTCTTTTTCCAACTCCATGTCTTTCACTTAAGTCAATTGCTCAATCTGCTAAGCAAGGTCTTGATCATGCATCTATTCAACTTCCTCCTCAGTTGCTGGTTGTTTTGGCTCTTCAACTTGTATCGTCATTATTTCCTCTATCATCGTGCCTTGATTTTTTTTTTCTTCATGCTTCTGCTTCTCTTCTCATTCTCTCCTCCTCAACTCCTATTCTTCCTTCAACTTTTTCTTTGTCTCCTTCATCTTCAGTTCCTCTTCCTGCAACCTCTTCTTTTATCTCTTCCTCCGCTCTTCTCTCTTCATCTGTTGCTCACTTTTTTCTTCTGCTACCAAATTTGCGTTTGCAATAATAGGATCTTCCTTCATTTTGTTGCTTTTCTCTCCCTCTAGATTGTCAACAATCTTTCTCTTTACATCGTCTTGCACAATATTCTTGCCTTTTATTATTGTTTTTGTTTCTTCTGGAGCTGCTGCTGTCCTTGGGGTAGCATTCCAAGTCCTTGCTATATTGATTGTCTCATTGATTTTGGAGGCATTGTAGCAGTACCTCCAAGGATCCTCTTCTCATCAATGAAATGCCCCACTGATCGATGGAGAGTAAACTCACATAAAGTGGTCCCTGAAAATACGGTGGGGATCATATAGATTAAATTCCTTGGTGTCGAACTCGAATTTCACTATGTCCTTAGCCTCGGAATCTACATCTTTCAAGTTCTTAATCTCGTATAATTTGATCCACAAAGGAAGAGTTGACCATGGTGTTGTCTTCTTCCTATGGAATCCTGCTAACAACCCTGTAGTGAGGTGGTATGATACTTCTTGCATGATCAATTTTTCAGTGGCATACTTTTGTAAGACATGCAGAGGCTTCTCTCCACCAAATAATCTGATGAAGGTGCCATTTGGTGAGGAAAACCAATCTACAATGTCTAATATCACCTCCATTGCTTCTTAGGACATGCAAGGTGGATATTGCTCAAATATAATATTGTATAGAGGGATGATAAAGTGGTCAGTTAGCCTTGCCATTAATCATCGACAACTGAAATCAGAAAGAAACTTGCAATACATGTTCATACAAGTCTCTCGTAGTGTCCATGTCTAGTCATGCCAAGGAACTCGTGCTACACACAGATTACATCCAGTATGTATGCAAACATAGAGAACCTTTCTTGTTCATTCTTGGGCAGATTCCAAGACTTATCTACATGGTACTTTAAATGTTGAGCCAATAGATCCGACCAGTTGAATGGCCTGCCATCATTCACGAAGTGGTCTAATCAGACTTCCCACCCTCGAGGAAAGGATTTTGTGATCTCTTGACCATATATTCTATAGGAAAAGATGATCAAGAACTAGTAGGCCTTTCTGAGGGACTTTCTCTTGTAAACATGGGTGGGTGTTTTTCGAAACTTCGATGGCTCTTTCAACCATCACTTGAGAATGTATCTTGTGTTGAAATAGCTATGGGTGGAATAAAAGAGTGATTCCATGCGCTTCACCGGCTCAGGAAATTGATACATATGCTTAAAGTATTCTACCTTGAAGGAGAAAATCTTTTTCCCACTAACACTGCTCAATGTCATAGTCTATTCATCTATATGTGAGGCAATCTAGCTGATGATGTTCGCACATGGGAAGGTCGGGTACCTGCATGAAACCTTATATAAACCTCACCGCTGAATAGTAGGTAGACCTATTTATCCTCCAAATATTCCTCAAAGTCTTTTATAAAAGTGTCTTTGATCTATTTCCATGTCAGTGTTGTTCCCTTCTCAATAAACAACTAAGTATCTACATACACTGGCAAATAAAATGATGTATGCTCAACTTCTTCCCCAGTACTTCTCTTTGCAGTTTCCTTAGATGTCATGTTAACTTAGACTATTAGATATATGTTCAACAACTATTGTACTTTTGGGACAAAGAGGACACTCATGGAAAGACAATTTCATCTTAAAACAAAACAAATTAAAGGTAAGGTGAAGCAGCAATCCGGGCAGTAGATGTGAGGGATTGCACAATTTTACTTGACAGGGGTGAATGACTAACTATGGGAACTACACACTGTGTAGTCCCAACAGTCAGGGTGGAAGCTTGATGATTGGAACTATGCAATGCACAGTTCAGCCTAGGAAAAGTCTTGGGAGGGACTGCGCATTGCAGAATCTCAGTTGCCAAGCTGGGAAGTTGACTCCTGGAACTGCGCACTACATAGTTGGATCCAGCTTAGGCTATTCTCTATGAAATTCTAGAGGCCAATATTGTGGCTTGAGTCTCCATATCGCTTAGTGAAAGTTGTCTAAAGTGAGATCTTGAAAATGGAAACCGAAATCTGCCCAAGGGAAGTGTGAAAAACAAGCAGATGTAAGAGATAGTATGAATTTGATTGTAAATCTAACTAAATGTAGATGCATGTTATGAAACAAGCTCATAAAAATATAGAAAAGATAGATCAACGACTTCAAAATCAGCCTGTTCGAGGGGAAAAACCTCCTTTACATTACAAAAATGAACAATTCTTAGATGACACAAATGACAATACTTCCTTTCTATATATAGGATCCTAAGTGGTCCCAATATAATTAGAGCCTACATAACAATAATATTGTAGGGGCACAACAATAACAATAGTGGGCTTCTATGGGGAAAAATAATAACAACATGGGGACTACATGGGCACAACAATACAATAAGGGGGTTGCACTAACAAGAATAAGGGGCTACACTAGTAGTATAGTTGCCTAACATGCCACTCTCCTTTAAAAATTATTGTCCTCAATGCTTGAGTAGTTTTGGATGCTTTTGTATAAGGTTCTCGTCCCCCCATGTGAAACCTTCAGTGGGTAAGTTCTTCCACTTGATAGGATACTCTGAAATTGATCAATTTCGTAGCTGTTGGGTTCTGGTTTCTTTGACTACTTCGAGTTCTAATATGATTTTTCCTTCCTCGTCAAGTTTCGACAATATTGTTTGAACTAGGAGCTTGTCACCTATAACCTTCTTTAAGCATGAAACATGGAGAGTTGGGGGCACTCGGGAAGATGTCGAAAGCTCCAATCTATATGCCATAGTACCAATATTTTGCAACACCTTGTAAGGACCATAGTACTTTCGTGATAATTTATTACCCTTCTTAGCTTGCTTGAGGGACATTTGTTTATATGTTTGTATCCATAGAAATATGCGGTCGACTACATCAAAACTTCTTTCGCTACGATGTTGATCTACCTATTTTTTCATTATATTCTATGCCAACGTGAGGTTATCATTTAAGAGTTGGAGAACTTGTTGTTGTTGAAGGTCTACCTTACCACCTTCATGAGATACAATATGACCCAAATGTTCCACCTCTTGTACTCCAAAGAAACATTTGGAGGTTTCTTCATATAATTGTTCCTCATCCATTAGTTTGAGCACTCTATCAACATATTGAACAAGATCCTTCCAAGATTTGTTATATATTAGTATATCATCAAAAATATTCTAACACAAATTTTCTAAGGAAGGGTTTGAAAATGGAATTCATAAAACCTTGAAATGTAGAAGGTGCATTGGTAAGGCCAAAAGGCATGACCAAAAATTTATAATGACCCTCATGAGTTCTAAATGTCATTTTTGGAATGTCTTCAGTCCTCATCCTGATTTCATGATATCCTGCATGAAGGTCCAACTTGCCAAAGTAAATTTCTCCATGCAATTCATAAATGAGAGGAATGGGAAATTTATCTTTAATAGGGAGGTTGTTAAGCACCCTATAAAATATACACATGTTTCATGATCCATCCTTCTTGCGCACCAATACTACTAGATCAAAAAAAGAACTTTGACTAGGTTGAATTATACTAGCCTCTAACATTTCTGCAACCATACGTTCAATTTCACTATTTTGTGCATAGAGATATTTGTAAGGCTTGATGTTTGGAGTAACAATTATTGGAGTAAATTAAATAACATGATCATGATCATGAATAGGTGGGAGGCCTTTGGGAGTCTCAAATACCTTGGAATGATTGTCCAAGACTTTTTTGAGATTTGGAGAAATAGATGATTTCAATGTGGGAACCTCTAGCAAACATAATTGTGAAATTATGCCACATTGTTCTTTCTATAGAATCTTTGTCATGTCGTTAGAGCTGATTATCTTTCCTATTTTCCCTATGATACCCCTTAATTCAACTTCCTCTCCTTCTAAAAAAAAATCAAGAAAAGTTCTTGAAAATTAAAAGTTTTTTTACCCAAATATTGTAGCCATTGGACTCTTAATACAACATTAGCACCACCCATTAGAATGGAAATCATTGGAATATTGATCACATGTTCTCCCATGGATAGCTTGATATTATGGAACTTTCCAGATAAATTTATGGTTCTTCTATTTGCAACCATCACTTGACACTCTGGTGTTGGATATAGGAAGAAATTCAATTCCTTCGCTATCTTACAATGAATAAAATTATGGGTAATGCTTGAATGAATCAACACTATTACCTTTTTCTTCTTGATATGTCCTTCTATATTGATAGTTTGAGGAGTGGTTATTCACGCCAATACATTGCAACATATGGTTGGATTCATTTCTTCTTTCTCTAGGGTTTTTTTCCTGGCGTGTATCCTCTTCTTTTCATGTTCTTTGCTCCTTTTCTTCTTCCTCTTCAGAATCTATGTAAAATAATTTATTCTCAGCACACTTATGGCCTTTAGTGTATTTTCTATCACAACTCTAAAAAAGCCCTTTTTCTCTTTTTTCTTTCAATTGTTGTGGTGTCAACCTTGTCGGTTGTGGAAGGCTAGGGGAACAATACTTCCATCTTTATAGTTTTGATTGGTAGGCTTCCTTGTTTCCATAATTTTGGTTTCAATTTTTCTTGCTAACCTGAATGCCTTCTCCAATGAATCAAGTTCCGAAATGTGAACCTCGTGTTGGATGTTATCATTTAATGTTCCTATGAACACATCAGTCCTATGCTCCTCTGTAATATATTTTACCCTTATATTCAATTTTTGGAAGTCCTCAATGTGCTCCACCATTGAACCTTTTTGTTTGATATTTATCAATTGGCTAAAAAAAGCGTTTCTTTTCGTATCCTCATAATGTGTTATCATTTCTTCCGTAAACATTTACCAAGTGACAATGTGTTTACGAGAGCAGAGCCATCGATACCATACAAACTGATTAGGTTCCAAATATAAAGTTGCAATGCATAACTTTGTGTGTTTTGCACATTATGTAGATCAAAATATTTCTCCATCTATAGTATCCATGTTATGGGATCCTTGCCATCAAAATTCCTCATATCAATATTTGGAACATGGTGGGTCTTTATTTCAACGTTAGAGTCTATGAAATCATGATTAAAATTTATTTTGTTCTCATCATGAGTTTTCACTACTACCTTTTCACTATTAGGAAGCCTTTATTTTGGAAACTTTGTCAAACATTCCTTCAAACCTTCCACATATTTCTTCAAATGCTCAACGTTTTCATTATTTGAATCATGATTAACATTTCCTTTGTTCTCATTATGTGTTTTCTCTACTACCTTTTTGTCATTGGGAAGTCTTTCTTGTAGTAAGTTTGTGAAACCTTCTTTCCAACCTTCCATGTCTTTCTTCCAATCTTTAGTGTTTTATTTCATACCATTCATCCTATCTTCCACGTCTTTATTTAAACCATTCATCTTAGCTTATGTTACCTTGTGCAAGAGTGAAATTTGTTGCACTTGGTCTTGTAATATTGATATATCATGTTGCATTTCTTTCGCTTTTTCATGTGTCATGCTAGTGCTTTCAGGTTGCTTGGGTGTTTCTATTTTATTTCTTCTAGGCATCAATTAATGATAATTGTGCTTCACTATGCCCTTTGAATTCCTTCAAACTAATTTTTCAAACCAAACTTACGCAAAATTTAAAAGAAAACTACACACCTTTTTTCACTTTCTAAGAGCTCAATATTTAATCTGATGTATCTCTGAAATTTCGGATCTCCAAGGTCTAAAATTGTGAACTTTAGTATCCCTCTTAGTCCTCTTTCCACTGCCACCATTCTGATAAAAATTGGATTCTCCAAGAAATCGTTATGCCCAATCTCTCAACATGACCTAATTACACATCTTTTGAGTAGATAGAACTTGTACGAAGTGCCACATATCACTGTTTCAACCTTCGGAACTAAAAACAATGCATAGAAGACTAAATGCCATCCTCTTTTTGTAACTTCTTATGAAATTTCAATATGATACTCAGAGAGAAGGTTATGATGATTTTCCCAAGGTCACCTGTTTGGGATCTAATTCGGGATCCTAGAAAAAGCCTAACTTCCTTGGATCATATCGCCAAAAATATAGTGAGAGAAGATTTGAAATTTGGATCCAAGCTTCATCAATATGTCAACTCACATGGGTTTTAATTTCAGATTCAGAACCTTGATAGAAAAATAAGTATAGAAAATATTTCACGATGATTGGTTTGTGATGGAATTCTGGAGCTTGCAAAACCTTGACGTCTTCATATCATATGTCCGAAAATGTAGCGATAGAAGATTTGAAACTTCATAGAGAAAACATTATATCACAAATTCCATGATGACCTATTTTGGAGTAATGAAACCCTAGAATCCAAAGCTCTAATACCAAATGTTATGAAACCAGCTCAGGAAAAGATAGAAAAGATATATCAACAACTTCAAAATCAACCTCTTTGAGTGGGAAACCCCCTTTACATTACACAAATGAGCAATTATTGGATGATACAAATGACAATACCTCCTTTTTATATATAGGAGCCTAAGTGGTCCCAATAAAATCAAAGCCTACATAACAATAATATTTTAGGTGCACAACAATAACAATAGTGGGCTTCTATGGGGCATAATAATAACAAAATGGGGACTACATGGGCACAACAATAAAATAAGGGGGTTGAACTAACAATAGTAAGGGGCTACACTAGTAGTATAGGGACCTAACAATGCATGCATGTGAAAAAAGAGCGGAAATTAATTAAATGGAAGGAAAATTAAGAATGTGAGGAGAGTCTCTGCAACGATGGCCGTTAGTGAAAAAAAGGGAAACTCAAGTGAAACTTGGGAAAGACAACCTATAACTTGAAACAACACTTATAAAAGTCAAAACAAGTTAAAATTCCAACAACCATGCAGAGAAACGAGTGAAACAACACTAACATTATCCAAACGACAAAAAAAGATAGAAAAAGTAGTAAAAGATGACAAAAGAAAAAATCACTCAAAAAAGAGACGACGATCACACTAAAGGCTCCTTGATCTCCTGGAGAATTCTAGAGCTCCAATATCAAGTTTGAAAATGAGCTCGAACAACGTCGATTAAATAGATTTGGATAAATTAGGGTTTATGACGCAGATGCCTAAAATTAAGGAAAAAATACACTTAGCGAAAGTTTCTAAAAATAGTGCAAGTGCCTCCTTCACGATGCTAAAAATATATCCCTATTTTTTAGGTATGTTTTTTTCTTTTTTTGGAGGAAGCATGCCATGCACACTACTAGGAAAAATGACATAGTTCAGAGAATTGGGAAAATTTCCAGCTAATTGCATTGTGCACTTTCTAAGCTCAATGAGGGTTGCAAAAGTTATGGGCTCAATGACGGGCTACCCCCTCCTGACTACACATTTCTAGTCTCAAGGCTCACAAGAAGTTAGAGCTGCATAATTCCCAATAGAAAGGCTAGCTTCCCTCAAGAATTGTGTAGTTTCTAGGGGTAGGCTCAGAATTGTTAAGGGACCAAGTTAGGAGATCAACTTGCGAGTTCAAAAATCAACTAAGTGAATGCAAGATAAAATGAAAAGAGTAAGTCTCAATTGAAGCATGAATACCTGGATAAGTGTGAGATGAGTTCTTATGGTTAAGAAGGAAGGCACCAAAATCTAAGCAGATGAAAAATTTTGGACGGTTGTTATAGTCACTACAACATTGGTGACATATTAGTAGAGCTCCAGCTCTATGTATGGACCTCATTTCATGGAAAACAAGTCTAAATTCCCAGAATTATTGTTCAATTATTTGATTATCATAACTTCTTCACTTATCTCGAGTTAAATATGTAGTCCCTACCATTCTCTTCATCAGAAACACACATACCAAGCCAAGTTAAACTGAGTTGTTTCAATTGGGGATGACGAGTATATAGATGCACAAGTAAAATAGATTGTTGTAGCTTTTGTTTCATCTCTCATGTTGCTCCACTGCAAGTAGGCCTGGACAATACCCCTATAGACTCACTTTAGGAACATAGGAATTGGTCCACTGCTAGTGAGCCTAGACAATACCCCAAAAGAGTTACTTGCTCCACCTTTCTGTTTAGGAATCCTTATCTTCTTTCGCCATTTATTTAATCTTTTCATTTTTTAATTTGTTCAAAGAATTATTCATAGGTGCTTATTTATTTCATGAGGAAGAAGAGGGATCTCGACTTATTGAGAGAAGAAGAAGTTGTTATCTGAAAATCACTTATGTATGATCTTAGTTAATTAATTAATGAAGGTATTACAGACTCATGTGCTGGTGTGCGTCTATGTTACCTTAGGCAACAGATCGATAAGATTGCAAAATACACAGACATTGGAAAATAGTAACAGAAACACAACAAACAAAACAGAACACAACAAAATTTAATAAGGAGTTCACCCAATACTCCTGGGCTACATCTCTGGTCCAACATTCAGTGGTGGCCTTCTTTTATTGTGTCTTTAAGTGGAGTTTTTACAATGAGGAGCTAAATTTGAGTCTCATGAAACAGATGATGCTTAGTAGGGTGGTTTTTGGATTCCCTAAGCCACTAGAGTGCACAGACTCCCCCTTACCAAGTCTCAACCTTAATTGGTCTTAATGTGATGAGTCCAATCTGGTACTCAGTTCCCGACTGATATCCTCACAGGGATTGCTTGAACCTCTCAAGCCTGGTTCTGTCTGCTCAATGATGCCTTAACTCTGCAGGTTAGCTCGATTTTCTATTCTTTGCTTCGTGCTTCACTCTCTGTTCTCTCTTGTCTCCCTTCTGTATGTTCATGGCTTAAAGCCAATCTGTCTCATGATTGTTTTCTTCCTCTTCCATCTCTTCGGATCACCTATTGTTGTCCACTTGGAATTCCCTGCCTTTACGTCATCACCACTGTGTAACGTTTCATAGGGAGGTGGCCACTTGTCCCTTCACGAACTGAATGCCAGCTCTTCCTTGATGGCTCGTTATTTCGGTTACTCTGTGAAATGATTCATCTGCTAGATCAGTGGTTAAATCAGACTTCAAAACTTTATTCGTCGTGGCTTATTTCTCCTGCCAAATCCGATATCCCATCTGGTGTAATCTCTGTCGTTAGATCTAGGACCTATAGATCCTATGATTATCGCTCTTATTGTGTGGTTCACTTGCTTGATCGTTAGCCCGTGATGAGTGCGGTTTTCTCTCTCATCCGTCGGACACACGTCAATCAATGTATGGTGTCACTGGGTATTTAGCCAAACCCGCTTACTACCCGAAATGCCTCCGATATTCTGTTGGTTTTGGAGTGCGGGACCTGCCTATTATTTTAGTGCTTTTCCCATGGTTTCCTATTTCTCCTTATGACCTTGTGCTCGGGGCTTTTCCTTCTCGAGGGGTTTTTCCCAACGATGTGCGATTAGCGCTTTGCACTAATTGCGCATCAAAAATGGCCTTCGTTTTATGATCTAATCTTGCTAACTGCTAGTTTGCACTACTACATGGTTTCCATGGGCCCTGGTCAACACACTTTGATCGAGATCCTCGTTGTTCAGTGCTGGCTACAAACTGCCACTATCCAGAGGTCTTTCCTGATAGTTCATTGTTCACAAGTTTATGAAGTCTGTCATAATTTGGAATAGTCATAGAACTTTGATAATTTTCAAGGATCCATTTTGGATCACGGCCTTCCCACTAAAAATGCTTTTGGACCACCAAAAGTTGGTTTCCAAGCATCGACTAAGTGAGGGTACAATTGTCTCACTTGTCCAATCTCTATCCATCTTGTACTGCTTGGCTTTGAACCTCTGAGCCCAATTTTGAGGTACTCAACATCTCCCCTACACGTCGTTCTCACCTTCTTGTCCATAACTATGTCTTCCTGCAATTCATTAAGATATTCAGGTAACAGGTCATCAATAGAAGGAAATTGACTCTGTTCTTCAGGATCCTCAATTAGTGAGGGTTCAAACAATCTCAAGCAATCTTCATTCACGACTGAGTAGATGTGCATGTAGGCTGGTAGATCAAGGCGAAAATAATTCTCAACAATTTTCTCAAGTATTTTGAAAGGTCCACACCTGATAGGCTTTAGCTTTTTACCTTCACCTTGAATCTTATCCTTGCTGATATACAGCCATACTTGGTCACGAACTTGGAAACTATGCTCCATCCGATGCTTGTCATGCCTTGCCTTGTACTTGGCTTAGCTCTTTTCCAGCTATTCCTGTACTACCTGGTGGATCTCTTGGATTTGTTCAATGAACCTAGTTGTCCTGTCCACATCGCTGTGTCCCTCAACTGTTGTGTCCTTACCAAAGACAAAATCCAAAGGAGACCTTGGTGTGAAACCAAAACAGGTCTCAAAAGGAGATCTATGTGTAGAATAATATTTTGCTCGGTTGTAAGCATGCTGCACATAACACAAATGTTCATCCCAAAGCTTAGGATGTTTGCTGCAATATCCCCTGAGTAACTGGATCAATGTCTTATTGACTACTTATGTCTGGCCATCGGTTTGTGGATGGAAAGTTGTGCTTTTCTTCAGTTTGGTGTCCATCAGTTCCCACAGACTTGACCAAAAATTCCCCACAAATCAGGTGTCTCGATCAGATACAATGGAAGTGGGTAGTCCAAAATGAACCCATACATGTTGAAAGAAAAATTTTGCAGTTTGTTCAGCTGTAATTTGTTTATTACAAGGTATCAAAATACACATTTTACTGAACCTATCCATAACAACATATAGATATTCATGACCTTTCCTAGATTTAGGTAGTCCCCCAACAAAATCCATGGAAACACTTTGCCAAGCATGAGAAGGAACTGGTAATGGAGTGTACAAGACTAGTTTTCTATTGCTAGGCTTGCTTTTAGCACGCATAGTACACCCTCTTACATATCTAGAAATTCTCTTGTTCATTTTTGGCCAATAACAAAATATTTGCAGTTGTGCAACTGTTTTACTTACCCCAAAGTGACCTGATATTACAGAAGTATGTGCTTCTCAAATTATCTTTACCCTTTTAGTTTGTGGAATGTATAGCTTCCCACAATGATATAAGAGTCGGTCCTTTACATGATAGTCCAATTCTTCTACTCGTTTTCCTTGACTTAAAGTTTCATATACATCTTTAAAGTCTATATCTTTAGCATATTGTTCAATGTAGCTCTCCTATAACACATAATTATGCTTAAGTATAGTAGATGCATTTATAATGGGTCTAGATAACATATCTGCAACTTTATTGCGTATGCCCTTTTTATATCTGATGACTAAATGAAACTTTTGTAGAAAACCCATCCATCTATAGTGTCTTGATTGCTGTAACTTACTTTGGGAGTGTAGATATTGAAGTGGTTGATGATCAGTATGTATAACTGACTCTTTTCCCATCAAGTAATGTTTCCACTTTTTCGCAGTCTGTACTAATGCATACAATTCTTTATCATATGTAGGATAGTTAACTACTACAGAATTAAATGTCTCAGAATGATAACATATGGGTTTACCATGCTCTGTCAACACTACTCCCATGGCATAGTCACTGGCATCCATTTGGATCTCAAACAGTCTTTGAAGATCAGGAAGTGCTAGTACTGGTGCTGTACTAATATTCTCTTTCAAGGTGTCGAAGGCTTTCTGCTGTTTTCCTCCCCACTGAAACACCTTGTTCGATCTTGTTAAAGCATGTAAGGGAGCTGCAATTAAGGAAAAGTTAGAAATGAACTTTCTCCAATATTTTGTTTCTCCTAAGAAGCTCCTAACTTCTGTAGCAGATTTGGGTTTAGGCCAGTTTACAATGACTGCCACCTTAGAGGGATCTATCTTCAATTCACTACCCCCTACTATATGTCCCAAATAATTCAGAGATGTTTTGCCAAATTCACATTTTGAGAGTTTAACATAAAGTTTTTCTCTTTTCAAAACATCTAGTGTGTTCTTAACATGATTTAAATGTTCTTCCCATGTTTTTCTAAATATCATAATGTCATCCAGATATACAATAACAAAATCATCAAGAAAAGGTCTGAGTACATCATTCATTATTCTCATGAAAGTAGTAGGAGCATTGGTTAAGCCAAAATGCTTAACCAACCACTCATACAATCCCTGCTTCGTTTTGAATGCAGTGTTCCATGCATCTTGTTCTACAACTCTTACCTGGTGGTATCCACTATGCAAGTCTAACTTGGAAAAATAAACAACTTCTTTCAATTGATCTAAAAGATCATCTATGCAAGGAAGGGGATAACGATTTTTTATTGTTATCTTATTTAGTGCTCGGTAATCAGTGCACATTCTCCATGAGCCATCTTTCTTTCTCACCAAAGTGACTGGAGATCCACATGGTAATGTGCTAGGTCTGATGAACCCCTTCTCAAGCAACTCCTGCACCTGCTTCTTGATTTCTGCGTTCTCTAAAGCAGACGACCTGTACATTCGAATGTTAGGCAATGGAGCAACTTGATGCAAAATAATATCATGCACTATTTCCTTTTTGGGTGGCAGACCTTTAGGTTCTTGAGACAATATATCATGCTCTGAAACAACTTTTTCTAAATCACCTTGCTGTTTAGCATCACAACCCTCAAATACATTAGTTTTATCAGGTTTCTTTTCCTTTACAACCATCAATAAAAATTATTTGCATGAATTTATCATTCATTTCATCTGTCTTGAGTTTATGAGAGTATAATTATTCTTGGGCTTATGAGCTCTTACAAAGTATTCGACTCCATTTTTAACAAGTAGATACTTGTTCTCAGCTCTGTAGAAAATAACTTTTTTCTCATACAAGGACTTCCTAAAA
Organism: Pinus taeda; assembly: GCA_000404065.3. Taxonomy (NCBI): domain Eukaryota; kingdom Viridiplantae; phylum Streptophyta; class Pinopsida; order Pinales; family Pinaceae; genus Pinus; species Pinus taeda. Next base: position 155,863 of record APFE030490957.1, on the reverse strand, counting down.
CCATTCCACATATATCCAAAGGAATTATGTCTAACTCAACCTCATCTACAAATGCTAAACCAAAGGAAAACTTGAGTTTGCATTGTCTAGTCACTTGTAGTTGTGCTTTATCACTTAACTATCCTAATGGATATGGTTTCTTATGAGGTGTAGTCAGTAATCCCAACTTCTTTACAATGGCTTCAGAAATTAAATTTACTTGTGAGTCACTGTCAAACAAAGTATCATCTTTTGATGTCTGGAAATAACTCGAATATGGAAAATCTCATGTCTTTTTCTCTCATTTTCTTCATCAATAGTAGATTGTACAGAATTACTAGTAGATGCTTCAAAATTCTTACCTTTTATACTTGTGGCAGTAAAGTTTGTTTCATCTCCTGAGTCCGACCCCAAATCTTTCTAAATAGCTGCAGCAGTCTTCTTCTTCTTGCCGTTGAACTTCTTAGGTCTCAGCTCCAAATGCAGAATCCAATAGAGCTCATCATCATGCCCATCCTTCTTATAATGAGTGCATGAAGACTTGCTTTTCTGTGCAGTATTGGCCTTCCTTGCTTTCCATTTCTGTTTTCTTTTCTCGTTATTCTTTCTTGTAGTGGGTTGGGATGATCCCCCAGCTTCTGGATTTCCATTCTTTCCTCTAGCTTCTATATGCGTAGCTTGAATAGATACCTCATCTATACTAGTGGGATTAAACATGAGGATAGTGTGCCTCATGTAGCTATGTAGACCACCAATTTACTTCAACAGAGTCTCAGGTGAGTCTAGTGAGATTCCTAGAATCAATGCTCTCTTCCTAAATTCTTGGGTGTATCCTTGTACACTTTTCCCTTTCAACTATCGAAGAGTTTGCCATCTCATCATGTATTGCTACATGTAGGCCAGTGGATAGAACTGCTTTTTTATTGCAAAAACAAATTCACTCCAGACAGAAATGGTCTTACTATGTCTCTTCATGTCGGCTTGGATCCTGCCTTCCCACCAAACCAACGTAGTGCCTCCAAGGCGTAGGCTAGCCAACTGAATCTTGCTCTTGTCTGAATCAATACTCTGCACTCTGCAATAAACATCAATTTTTCTAATCCAATTGTCCAGCTTTTCTGCATTCAACTCTCCATCATATATTGGTAAATCAAATTTAACATCTAGTTTAATCAAAGATGTCTTGTTTTTATGTTCAGGGCTATTAGGAGGTGTGAGAAAGCTTTCTTCTTTCCCTTTGCCTTTTGAGTGGTCATGGAGGAGAGACTCTTCTTCTCCTTTATCATATTTGGAGCCTGATGAATCTTCATCTTTATGTTTTCTAAAATCCTTATACATTTCCTCTACCATGGACCTTATGGCTAAGAAACTATCTATAAATTGAGGGTCTGGCCCCACAGAACATTCCTCTAAGATTTTCTTTTGCGGATAGACTCTTCCAATTTTAGGATTAGTTTCGACCAACTCTCCTTATCGTAATTTGAGCTTTAATCTAGTTAGCATTCAACAGCGAAATCTAGCACAAGCTTGTGTAACCTTAACAGCCTAAAGCTCTAATACCACTTGATCTGAAAATCACTTATGTATGGTCTTAGTTAATTAATTAATTAAGGTATTACAGGATCATGTGTTGGTGTGTATCTATGTTACCTTAGGCAATGGATCGATAAGATTGCAAAATACACAGACACTAAAAAATAGTAAGAGAAACATAGCAAGCAAAACAAAACACAACAAAATTTAATAAGGAGTTCACCGAATCCTCCTGGGCTACGTCTCCGGTCTAGCTTTCAGTGGTCGCCTTCTTTTATTGTGTCTTTAAGAAGGTTTTTTACAATGAGGAGCTCAATTTGAGTCTCTTGAAATAAATGATGCTTAGCAGGGTGGTTCTTGGATTCCCCAAGCCACTAGAGTGCACACACTCTCCCTTACCAAGTCTCAACCTCAATTGGTCTTAATGGGATGAGTCTAATCTGGTACTCAGTTCCTGACCGATATCCTCACAGGGATTGCTTGAACCTCTCAAGCCTGTTTCTATCTGCTCAATGTTGCCTTAACTCTGCAGGTCAGCTTGATTTTTTGTTCTCTGCTTCGTGCTTCACTCTCTATTCTTTCTTGTCTCCCTTTTGTCTGTTCATGGCTTAAAGCCAATCTGTCTCATGATTGTTCGCTTCCTCTTCAGTCTCTTCGGATTTCCTGCTGTTGTCTGCTTGGAATTCCCTGCCTCCGCGTCATCGCCACTGTGTAACATTTCACAGGGAGGTGCCCACTTGTCCCTTCATGAACTGAACGCCATCTCTTCCTTGACAGTTTGTTATTTTGGTTACTCTATGAAATGATTCATCTGCCAGCTCAGCGGTCAAATCGAACGTCAAACCTTTATGTGTCGTCGCTATTTCTCCTGCCAAATCTAGTCTCCAATCGAGTGAAATCTCCGTCATTAGATCTAGGGCATCTAGATCCTATGATTATCACTCTTATTGCATGGTTGACTAGCTCGAACGTTAGCTCGCGATGAGAGCGGTTTTCTCTCTCATCCACCAGACACACGTCAATCAATGTATGGCATCACTGGGTCTTCGGCCAAACCTTCTTACCACCTGAAATGCCTCTAATATTCCACCGATTTTGGAGCACGAGACCCACCTGTCATTTTAGCGCTTTTCCCATATTTTCCCGGTTCTCCTTTTGACGTGCGCTCGGGGCTTTTCCTTCTCGAGGGGTTTTTCCTAGCGATGCATGATTAGCGCATCAGAAATGGCCTCCGTTTTCTAATATGAGCTTCCTAACTGCTAGTTTGCACCACTATGCGGTCTCCAAGGGCCTCAGCCAGCGCACTTTAACTGAGGTCCTCATTGTTCCATGCTGGCTACAAACTGCCACTATCCAGAGGTCTTTCGTGATAGCTCATTGTTCACAAGTTTTTGAAGTCTATCATAATTTGGAACAGTCATAGAACTCTGATAATTTTCAAGGATCCAATTCGGATCAGGTTGTCCCTTCAGAGAAGGATATTTATATATACCTCTAACATACTTATCAAGGTTTTCCCCCTCTCCTTACTCTACTCGACTTAGTTGACAAGGGTTAACCGAAAATAGAAAATAGATTATAGTAAGTGGCACTAGCTAAGAGTGCAAGCATTGTGATTTGACCATGAATTTCTCCAAAAGGAATGTATTTTCCATATGGGTATCATCAAGTAAAGGAAATCCAAGATTCACGTAAAGAGAGGGAATAGATAGATATCAAAATGTTGATAGCAGTATAGATTCTTCTTGGACTTCACCCTATTTATGAAAGAAGTCAAACATTGTTTCATGCGAAAAATAACCTATCGCTGCAAAAGAAAACAAACAAGGGAAAGAAACAAAGGGAAGCAAAACAAAGTAAATAAAGGCAAGAAACAAACAAGAACAAGAAAAACTACTACTCCTACTCATAACCTAAGCAAAACATGGGTCAACTTATGTAATTAATACTTTTAATGTAGCCATTGGCGCATTGGTTGGATCATGTAGGTGAGAGATTTAATGTCAAAAATGATATACAAGAAAAACAACAAAGCAAAAGATAAGACAATGCAAATTAGAATGTTCGAAGCTTGAATGAACCCATGGAAAAGTAACAATGGAAAGCTCAAGAAAGGATTTTTTTGGATGCATCATGGTGTCCTAACACATTGTGAGTGGAATACAAACATGTAAACACTTTCGAACTTGAAAAACAAGCAAACATGAAAAAAGAAAAAAAAATATTTTTTTCAAAAGTATTTTTTACATACGACTCCTCCAATGATTGAGTGATAGGATCATGTCATAGAGATGGAGGATGTGAAACTGGTAAGATAAATTGGTTTTCAATGTGTACAACATGGTGATGGGTATCCTAGAGAGATTCAACAAACTTGTGATCTCAGGTGGAACTAGCCTCAAGGCTACGAGAACCTGACATAACCATTAGCTTTGGATAAAGTGCCTCGACATCTTGGGGAGGTTCCAATTCAACAAAATATGTATCATTAGATACTAGTGGCTTAGAAAGATCAATAGTGGAAAAATCAACATCATGATTGAATGAATGAATGAAAAGATCATGACAGTCACGATCAGAAATTTCAATATCACGAACATAGGTATCCTCATGATGTAACGAATCATAAACAGGGGATGATGGAAAATGAAAAATTTCACCTTCTATGTTCCCTGGAAGCTAAGATGAGAGATTAGGAGGATCAAGGAAGACATATTTGTCCTCTCTACATTCAAATGAAAAACTAACATCCCACATGTTCTACAAATGATCAGAAGTAGAAACATTCGAACATGAAAATTGACAATATTGGACAAGAATGACAGAATCATGGAAGATGGCAAGATAATGCGAAAGAGGTGCAGATACAAGGAGGTCATCCTTCACCGTATATTCTTGCTTAGACTCCCATATATACTCATCAAAAATGATATCACATGTTGGTTGTTCAACACCAACTCTGTCAAGAACTTGATCTTTGTGAACATCACAAGAGAGATTTGAGGTAGGTGAAAAAAACACATAAAAATTTGAAGGATTGGAGGGACCAGAGGATGCAAGATGAGGAGATAACACTTCATGATAACCATCGGAGTCATAGTCCAAATCTGGGTAAAATATTTCAGTAAGTGGGGTAGGATGAGATGGTGGGAGATCAATAGGTGGATTCTCATATTCTCCCACGTCAACCTATGAAGCTAGAGCTGTTTGATGAGAAGGGGATGGAGGGTCACTCTGGACAACAACCTTGTCCATCTTATATTTAGAATTTCTAACACCAAGGTATGTTGGGAGCGATTCGAAATATTCTAAATCATGTGGATTTTCAGAAATATGAACAAGATATTGAAATATTTTAGCCAAAAATTCTCAGTCAACTTCATATTTAGGAAATTCAAAACAATAATGAACAAAATGATCATGAAAATCTTGAAGTGATTTGTTAGGTGATTTTTCCAATTTTAAAATTTTGTTGTTAACTGGTTTATGATCATAAAGAACGAAAGAATGACATGATTCACCAACAAACTATTTGAAAGAGTGTATGGAGGCTATGGTATTTGACACCATTCCTTTGCGCACCCTTTGAATGTGAGAGAAAACAACACACAGGCAACATCCTCAAATGGGATTTCATGCCTGTCCCAGAAATGAAGAAAAGAATCTGTGTGCCTGAATGATCCAGGTGGTTCCAGGACAAAGAGTGCTTATGAACGCTCGAAAATCAAAGTGTTCAGAATGATGTCGACCTAGGACTAGAGCATAGATCTCGCTTTCCTGATCGCGGACGTTTGAATAGTTCGTCAATTCAACCTCGTATGAGGGAGAATGAGCCAATCAAATTTTTGGTCAAAGTTGGGTTGTAAGATAGGTTTAAGTGTCCTACAATTTTTCGGACCCCGAGGCATGAACCTAGCTCCCGAAATTGGTCAAAATTGAGGCCTTGTTAATTTTCCCAATGTCCCTTATTTTCTAAAGATTTGAAAATTACTCCCCTTTTAAATAAAAATAATATATATATATATATATATATATATCTATATATATATATATATATATATATATATATATATAATATATATATATATATATATATATATATCTGTGTGTGTGAGGTGGCCACCCACCACCCCCACCACACCAAACCATATTAAATTTTTTTGAATTAATAAAAGGTCAACGGGTCATGAACCCCGCTAGCTAACCCTCCACATAACAAAATTTTAAATTTTATTTGGCTCGACGGCCATTACCCCATTGAGCCCTCCAACCAACACCATTACATATATATGTATTTACATGGGGGTGGGCAGGAAACCTTCAGTGGACCTGGCCCACACCCCCAAACTTTACCATGTGCCATGTATACATGTGAGGCCGGCGGGGACCGAACCTGCCTGGCCATTTGGGCCGGCCTCCGCTGGGTGGCCTCATATGGTGTACCAACAGTACAACCACCATGAACCACCCAAAAAAAAATTCCGAAAATTTAATGTCCCCAAAAAATTTTGCGCCATTTAGATAAACGGTTGACCAAAACAATGTTATTTTCGAGTAGGCAGGGTTTGGACCCGACCCACCTCCACACAATCCGCCAACCATACCAATGACCCACAATGGTCCTCATTGATATCTCCACCCGAAAAATTACATAAACCTAGTTTCTATTAGTGTGCCCAGGCAGACGGAGGAACGAACATAGGGCACTAATTTCGAGATAGAGGAGGAAGAATCTTGGCACGTAGTTTGAGGCAGCATTTTGCAGGAGGGGTGAAATTTCACTTTGTGAGATTTTGACAAATTTTATATGGTTTCAGCACTTCTTGATGCCATGAATGCAATGATGATGTTCATGTCTCCATTAAAGTTCTGCATTTTTTGGCCATTTTCAATATGAGATTGTAACCATGACTGCTACAGAAACAAAGAGCGGAACCATGATCCTTGAAATTTTCCAGAGGAGGTAATTTTATTCCATGTCGGAATATAGTCAAGTTTACAGTTGTTTTTCATGGTTTTCTGCAGGGATCACAATGGTGAGGTCAGATATGCATTTGGAGTTGTAGATTTCCAGTCCACCCATGGAGCAGAATCTTTGAGGAATCTAGGGGAATCTAAAAGATTCCATGAGCCCCAGATTCTCAATTTCTCAGAATTCAAAAATTGGACAGTCGATCTTGCACTATTCGACATCACAAATTTGATGGTGGATTTAGATTTTTAATTTTCTCATTCTATTCTTCAACCACCTTTCTAAGTGGAATGTACGTGTCAGCATTCACGTGTGTGTAGCCATTTCCATTCGATTGATGCCATGAGATTGATGGTACAAACAGCTTCAGCAGTTTGACATCCGCTTCTTTAGGTGGCACTTGGTTGTAAGGTATATATAGTCTGTTCATGTACTTCATTTTCTGTGCATTGTGTTGCATAGATCCCTCTTTGATGTTGATGATGGATCTTGTTTATTACTTGTTTTCATGATTCCTGCTTGGTCTTACGCGGAATCGTCTATGTGATGTATTTGTTGTCATGATTCGCCATGTTATGTTTTGAGATCCCTTTGTTGTATGTTGATGGGATACTCATATTGTTGTCATGTATGCTTTCATTGAGATCCCTTTTATGCCATGTTGGTTGGGTGCTCATCATGCAAGAGTTTGTGTCATACTGATAGGAATTTTTTTTTACTGAGAGTTCATGTAGTGGAACATCTCTTCGAGCCACTCCTGCATGAGGACATTTTCCTTGTATGATAACGAAATCATCTTTATGTACATCATCACTATTAACAACAGTTAATGCAGTGGCCTACACCATGCTAACACTGGGGCCCGAAGACGTAGTCCCTCTTGGACGAACTCCGTTATCAACGACTTATTTTTTTATGTTGTTGATGGTTGACATGTTCCTCTTCTTTACAACATGTAGATGTATTCATTTATGTTCTTTTAAAAATTCAATTTAACACATAGCGAAAGTAAAAGGACTTGAAAGGGTCCTTTGTCACACCCAAACCTGGATCAAGTGGTATCAGAGCGGTCTTTATGTTGATGTGAATTGCAAACGTGAACAATGGAACGTGCAGTGATAGAGGATGAAAAAGCAATGTACGAGACCATGCTCAACATTTCCAAAAGAGTGGAAAAAATGTATGAAACTCTACAGAAAGAGACAAAGGAAAAGGAGCGATTTCAGCTTCAGTTGCAAGCCATAGAAGAGGCCCTAGAAGAACTGAAGCATAACAAACAAAATATTCAAACAGAGAATGTTGAATTGAATATGCCTCTACATGAAGAGAAGGAGGAAAAACAAAGTTTGCTTCGATAGCTGCAAGCAACGGACGAGGCCTTGGAAAAGCTGCAGTGTGACGCATGTGAGGTAAAAAGTAGTTCTCAATCTTCATGTATGTTTCCTGATGATGATTTCTCTATTTTTGAAAATCATACCATAGGCTCCAAAATATTGAAGAGAATGGGGTATGAAGGAAAAGGCTTGGACATTAATGGCCAAGGCATTGTCAACCCCATCAAAGTAGAGGAATTACCGTTTCGAACAGGACTCGGGTATGTTAGAAAGGAAGTTGGGGAATGCGTCTTGATAGTTAGCCAACTGCCAACAATAGACAATGAGCAATCCTCATTAGTTTTTTCCAAATCGAAAAAGGAGGTAAAAGATGTTGATTTCCCTTTGGTTTCTTCTTCACATAGTATGCTTTCCATTAGATATTTGGAGATCCCAATTAGAGGGACAAATATGAGGCTCCTTACTAGGACGAGGAACGAGGAGAAAAAATAACTTGCTGTTAATAACCAAGGCATAACTCAACCATTGGAGGTTATGTAGAGACCTCAATTGTAGGCTTGAGATACACTAAAGGAGAATGATCGAAGGTGTCATATTCACCCGAGATGTTATCACTTAAATCTCCCTTAGGCTGAAAGAAGGCAAAATTCAGGGTAACCACAAGCGATGCTCAGTCTAGTAGCTAGCCCTACCAGAACAGGAGAGGGCTCTCTCCTAGTCACACTCAGTGAATAGATAAACGAAAAGGCCTGAGATGACTTACAGTGAACTATTTATCTTAGGCTAGTAAGTGAATACGGACATAAGAAGTGATTTTTATGAATGACTGTGTTTCTGGGATGATATGGGACCAATGGACCTCAACGAACAGAGAACTTAATACAAAGGCACGGATTACTTCGTGAGGCAATATAGGCGGAAAGCCTAGCAATTTATTTTAAGATAGTGCAGAATGGAGAGATTGATTAAGAGGGTGAAAAGGGCATGGACAACATGAATCCTTTTCAATAGAAGAATGAACACTGAACATGAAATTTTCTCACAGGTAGAGCAATAAAATTGAATTCTACCTTAGCTAACTTAGAAAACTTCATTGGAAATGAATATGAAATGAACTATGAAACATAACAAGATACATATGAAACATAAGAGACACATTTGTTTCACTCACAACCACATGAATCTCTTGAAACAGAGCCACTGCCTTTCATTAATCCTTTGTAAAAGTAGACAATGCAGAAACAAAGTTTCTTTCCCACAGTCTCCCAGAAGTTACAATCCAACCAACCCTTTGCAAATGGTTTGTATACAATATATAGAATGTACCATGAAGAGATAGAATGCCCAAGGGATGGGGAGTTACTCGATTCATTACAAAATGAAGGTGGAGAGCCAAACATCAGCCACAGGTGCAATGCCACAAACATGACAAATGGCTTGGGTGACCCTTTGCCTTCCTTTGCCACATGGATAGGTGCCCTTCTGGAGTGAAAATGACTTAAATTCCACTTTATGTGCCGAACAAATGAAGTTTATATGGGGGGGCCCACTTATGAAAAGTCGGGGACCGAAATTACGCAAAACAGAGGCATTTTGGGCCTTTTTTCCTATATGCACCGTGCCCTTTTCTGCATGCGTCACACCACTTTGAGGGCAGTTTTGAGGCACTTGCAGGAGTCCAAAATGTTCTTAAGTGTGCTCGTTGGTAATCTTGTCCTATCTACTTTCCAACCCAAGTGGAATTTTTGAATTTGGAGCTCATTTGCCTCTCCAAATCTTCATTCTCCCAAGATTGCTTCCTGTGTGTCAAAATAGGGGCAGTGAGGTCGTTTTGTTGGGTGTTTTTGACCTCCTGGAGACTCAAATCATGCCAAAGTTTCTTATCTGAGTGCTAGTAGTCGTTATTTTTCATGTTGAATCCAAAAATGCAAACCATTTCTCATTTGGAGCTCCCAATGTCTAGAGAAAAAACCTGTGTTTGTGCCAAAAAATTCCCATGTGACCAAAATTGTCCCAAATTTCTTGAAGTTTGGGCTGGAGGTTCTCTAAGAGGCACTATGTTGGGCCATAGAAGCTTCAACCAATATTCGAAGCTGATCTTTCTCTTTTGCCTCTTTTGTTGCTCTGCTCAGTTTAGTCTTCAAGCTCCTTATTCAGGCCTTTGCGCTCATGTTCCGTGCCCTCTAATGACAAGCCATCCTCCTCAATATGGTTTTGTCCCTATTGGCCTTCTCTAGCAGTCTTTCCAAGTGTAGATTGACCTACTCTAACCATGACTCACGGTCGTTGTTGATCTCTTGCTCCAAGGTAGTGAGCTCGATCCTCCTCTGCTGGGCAGCTTGTCGATTCTCACGGATGCTTTGCAGCTCCATGATTTCCTGCTGGTTCTCAAGCTGCTTATTCCACTGCTCCAGATACTTGATCATCTACCTTGCCCTCTCCAGATTGAGTATCAAGTCTTGGATCTCTGAGTCCTGCTCCTGAATGGTCATCCTAAGTTTGGCATTTTCTGCCTCTACCTCATCATCCTAAATGAGGATAACACCGGTCTCCTGCACACCTGATGGCCCCTCATCATGCACGGGCTTCTTGCCCTTGTCCAATACCTATGTCGTTGATGCCAGAAGCAAGGCCCCTTCCACCCTGGGTGGAGATAACACTCACTTTGCTATTGCAAACAAGTGCATACTGCGTCTCTTATATGTAACAAAAACTGGCATGGTAGTGGTCTCATGGTGCTCATGATGTTGAGAGGGACCACCCAACTCCTGCTCTGGCTCTAATAGTACCTGTGATGTGCTGACAAAGTCACGGGAGATGAATTCCTCCCAAGCAATTCCCTGCAGTCCCAACTGATGATCTACCAAAATCCGAATAAGAGCAAAGTGAAACACACTGTTAAGCTGCTGATGAGGGGTCTTCTGCGACATGAAGGTGTTCATCCTCTCTTTGTTCTTGCATATGAAAAAGAGGAGGTTCATCATCCTCACCCTGGTGAATTGCATGACCAACTAGATGTGATAGGCATACAGTCGAGAGAACCTCCCCTCACAGCTGAAGTATTTCATGATCAATCTCATGAGTGGAGCATACTCGTCTTTCAAATATCTGAAGGGAAAGACTCTTGTGAGCTCATTCAAGAATTTGGCCTTGATGTAAGGCTCATAGTGTTGCCTATCCACCTTCTTCTTCTTATGCCACTATTCTCCAACATTTGGTATACCTGTTGCCACTGATATAGCTTCGGGTGTCAATGTGAAAGTGACCCCGACCAAGATAGACTGACCTCCATGTAGATGAAGCACAAATAAATGGGCCAACTCATGATGAACTTTAACATTTGCCACCCTTTGACAAAATTCAAAACATGATAGGTGTTGGAAGCATGACATGGAAAGAGGGCATGCTTGTAACTCGATGAGGGTAGTGGGTTCATCCCTGAAATGTTTTCCACTGTTGTGGTGTCTCCTAGGAGCCTGCTCTTCTGAGGATGAGTCACTCTGTGTCTCCATCTCATATTCAGACGAATGTTGTGATGTCATGACTGCAATGTGGACTGTGATTAGGCTACCCTTTGATGATGGTGTGAGGCTAGGTGCCTTCGTGATATCTATCACCAGGGGGAACAATGAAATAGGGAGTATTAGGAAGGGAGTGATGAAATGGGGATAGGGGTTATAGGGAGAAATTTGTTAAGGATGTGGGAGCATTTTGGGGTTTTTGAGAGGTTAGGGTTTGGGGTTTTGTGTTGACCAAATAGTGGAGGGATATGGGAGAGGGTTTGGTAGTAATTTTAGCGCATGGGTTTTAGGAAAAATGATAGAGGGAGGATGGTAAAAATGATAGGTGAGGGGAAAAAGGTGATTGGAGTGAAACCTTGGCACTAACAAGACATTTTAACAACCCTAACCATCATGTTTCTTGGTGATTTCTTATGGTTGAGTTTATAGATTTTGGTGGCATTGAAACATCTCTATAAACACCATATCTTTGACAAAATTTGATGAGTAAGGGATGCCATAAGGCCTACCTCTCAATTTGGTGTGCTTCACAAGGATTTCAAAGTGATTGGGCATTTGTTTTAGCCCTTGTCTGTGTGCATCACATTCAAAGCCCATTGCGCCGCGCCCTGGGTATGTGTCACACCCTTAGAAAAATTGAACTGTGGGCAGGCTACGTGTGCGCTGCGCCCTCTGTGTGCGCCACACTCTTGGGTATATGCGCTGCGCCCTCTAAAACCGCCTCCAACTCACTGAAATTCTCACCAACGCACACTCACACCTTTACAATGCTTCTCCAAGGCTTGTAATAGCACAATGCCTTTGGTTTTGATAAAAATTTGTATATATAGCCTTGGAAGAGATGGGTTTAATTTTTTCCTTCTTAAAAAACCCATTTTTCTAATGTTATGTTTTGGCACTTTTTCAATGACTTTAAAACACACTGATTTTCACTTTCCCTTTGAAATTTTAGTTCAAATGATGAAATTTTCGGCACTCTTTGTAGGGATTGCACGACAAGACATTAGGCCATGGAAACCATAACTGCATCTAAAAAAATCAACTGGCGACTTTTTTTGAAAATTTTGTCATAAATGACACTGTTTGACTTTTCTTCAAAATAGAGTTTTGAAGAAGAGTCGAAGTCTATCCGCATGACGATGAAACTCTCTGAACCATAATTGTGTAAGGTCCTCACTCTAGCCTGCATGCCTTTACTGGACATGTTCAAAGACCAAATTGATGAATTCCTAGACCTAGACCTTGAAATGACCTTTGTCCTTTAAAGGACCAGACCTTGACTGTCATGGACTTTGATGATTATTAACAAAAGACCTAAGCTAGTAGGAGCCAGACATGAGGGGGTATGACTATCATGACCTTCTCCGTCAGATTGTGGCATGCCCCTAGCGGAATGTAGCTGGGAGAATGGAGCGAGACACGTAAACATGAAATGCATAAAGATTTTTGATCTCTGACGGAGGACTGACCAGACTGACTCTAACATTGGCTCCAATGGGGGATGGTAGCTCCTTGGAGGTGCCAAGAATAGCAGATCTCAGGAAGAGCTAGACAGTGCCTTCATCCATTGGGCTATGGAGTCATCATTTTGATAAATAATACAGGACTCTCACTCATTTATGAAACTGAAATGACTAAAAAAATGACTCAAACTTGACATTGAAATGAATTAAAGGCTAGCTTGAACAACTCTAACGAAACTGAAATAAAATGGTATTTATAGTGATGGTGGAAGAAGCGTTAATAACTTAGAAATGGTAGCGCTTGAGCAGCTGATCATTGATCGGCCCTCACAATATTCTCCATTTATTTCCTTCAGAAGAAAGGCATTTTGCCCCCTATATGTTGCAATCTTGAAAGGACCTTTCCAGAGGTTCTCAAACTTATCGTGCTTTCCTTTCTCCTCATTCCTTGCATCCCACTTCAGCACCACATCATCCACCTGAAATTTGTCCACTTTTGCCTTTCTGTCATAAATTTTCTTGATTTTCTCCTGTAATTTGCATGTGTTCTTGAAAACTTCTTCTCTGGTCTGCTGCAAGTGGACCATTTGATTCAGCCTCCTCTGCATGGGATCTTGTTCACTGGTGGCCTCCTGAAGAAGTTTGACAACCGAGGCAGTGAGAGAGGAAGGAAATACTGTATCAACTCCATAAACAAGCTCAAACGATGACGTACCTATGGATTTCTTCTGACTGACCTGATCTGCCCAAAGCGCATTTACCAACCTCTTATCCCAGCTCTTCTTGTTTATTTCCATCAGCTTCTTGATTATGTTGACCAGTGGTTTGTTTGAAGATTCCACCAATCCATTGCCTTGTAGCTGATAGGCAGTTAAATGACCCAAAATGATGTGATATTTATGACAAAACTCTACCATCCTTTTTTATTTGAAAGCTATTGCATTATCAATGATTAGCTTATTCGGGCAACCAAAGCGAGACAAGATGTTATTTTCGAGGAATGAAATGATTACCACGTCTATAGCTTGTCTGGTGGGAATTGCCTCAATCCATTTTGTGAAGTAATCTGTGGCTGTGAGGATCCATCTATGCTGTCCAGAAGAAGCGGGATGAATTTCTCCAATGAAATCCAACCCCATTGCTGAAAAGGCGCACTCACTTCTATGGGCTTGAGTGGTAGAGGCTGTAACTTCCGCTTCCCTTCAAAAATCTGACACTTATGACAGCGCTTGACCATCTTATATACATCAGCAAACAATGTCGGCCAATAGTACCCTGCTCTCAAAATTTTGTTTGTTGTTGACTTCCAAAAAAGGTGACCACCACAGTCTCCTTGGTGGTAGTCCTCCATGACTTTCTTTGTTTCCTTTTCCACCAAACAATTTAACAAGATGCCACAAAGATCTTTCCAATACAGTGCTGAATTAAGAATGCAAAACTTGGTAGCCTTCAACTTGAGTGTTCTCGCTTTGTTTCTATTCATGCCAGGTGGTGGTGACAAATTTTAGAGCACATATATGATATCTGAATACCATGGAGAAAGAGCAAACATTTCTGATACCTGAATTGACGATTCTTCCTTATTCTCATCAGACATAGCAACGATTAAATTTACGTCCAAGGCATGCAAGTTTGATTCAGCCATTAGCTTCACCAATCCCTGTCCTTTCACCAGCTTTGTGGGCTTTATTTCCACATCATATTCTAGCAAGGTTGCAATCCACTTGCCTCTTATTCCTTCCGGATCGGTCTGCACTAAAACATCTTTTACAGTAGCATTAGGAACATAGGCTAGAATGTGAGAATGTAGAATATATACCTGGAAATCTTTCAATGCCTTCACAAGTGCAAGGGCTTGCTTCTCAATGATGTTGTAATTTAACGTTGCGTCTCTTATAGCTCTGCTAAAAAATTCAATGAGTCTTTCATGATCATCTCTCTTCTGCAATAATACCTCTGCCGTAGTATGCTCTGAAGCAAATGAAAAAATTATGAAATCTTGAGTGTAGTCTGGGCTAACTAGAACTGGAGCTGAGGAAAGAGCCAATTTGACCAAATTGAAAGATTTTACAGCCTCTTCCATCCATTTCACTTGGCTGTCCTTCTTAAGCATGTTTGTCATCTCTCTTAGATGCTCAACAAGATTGGGTACAAAGTGGCATAGGAAATTCATCTTACCGTTGAATGATTGTATCTCTTTTTTATTCTGGGGCAGATCTATTTGTTGAATTGCTTGCACACATGTCGGGTCAATACGGATGCCATCCTTTGAGATAATGTGCTTGAGTAGTTTGCCTTCTTCCATGGCAAACAAACTCTTCTTTGGGTTTAGTGACAAGCCATATTTTCCGCACTTCAGGAAAATGGTCTTAAGATGGTGCAGGTGCTCTTCATCAGATTTAGAAAACACCGTCAAATCATCCAAATACACCACCAAAAAGACATTCTTCTCATTTGTAAAAGCCAAGTCCATAGCACGCTGATATGTGGCACCCGCATTCTTCAAACCGAAAGGCATTTTAGCATAATGAAAGGTTCCCCATGAAGTGGTGAACTCTGTCTTGTCTCGGTCATCCTCATGGACAGAAACTTGGTTATATCCAGAATAACCATCAAGCAGTGACATACGAGATGCTCCCACTACTCGCTAAAGTATATGGTCCATTTTGGGCAGTGGATAGTTGTCCTTCAATGAAACTTTGTTGAGGTTTCTGAAATCAACGCATAAGCGAATCTCACCTATCTTCTTCCTTACGGGCACCAAGATAGAGATCCAATCTGAAAAGCTCATTGGCACAATGATCCCCGATTTGTACAACCTGTTGATCTCATTTTCAATAGATGGCAACAACTTCAGATTTAGCCTTCTCAACTTCTGTCTGAATTGTTTTTGATTGGGCTTGATGGGTATAGTGTGTTGAATTATATTGGTGTCATATGTCTTTAAGTCAGAATAGTCCCAAGAAAAAACATTTGCAAATGAAGACATCAAACTGATATATTTGTCCTTGATCTTTGGCAGCAATGTTTTGGACAATTTTACCAATTTAGGATTTGCAGCTGTCCTGATATTGACCTCTTCCACACCCTTCTCTGTTGGCTGCAATGTTGGCTTGCGGGCTACATCATCTTGATCAAAGAGTTCTTCTAGAGGTATCAAGCTTTTGGGAATAACGTTATTCTTCAGCTGCAACACGTCCATTTCATTGATCTGCATTCCTTTGTACCATTTCCTTTGCCATCATCATTTTCCTCATCAATTGAGGTCTCTTTGAACCTGCGTTTGCTTTGCAGAAAATCATCAATCTCCTCGTCATCTTGGAAAACTTGCCAATATCTCTGACTGTCTGGAACGTTTGGATGATGGTTGACATGAACTTCAAATTTGTTGCTAGAGTTCATTGGGATCTTCAAACTACTCACTGCCTTAGCAAGAGCATCAGCAATACTGTTTTGTATATCAGGCACACATGTTAAGGTGTATTTTGGAAATAATTTCAAAATGTCTAGGACTACATTACTGTAGGCCCGCATCCTGGGATGCTTTGCATGATATTTTCCTCTGACCTGCTTGATAACCAATTCAGAGTCGCAATATATTGAAATCCTCTTAGCATTCATCTTTCTTAGAATCTTTAGGCCATCAATCAGAGCTTTATACTCAGCTTCATTATTTGAACATTCCAAAGCCAACTTGTAAGAGCATACCCGCACATTACTGGGGACTTTGTTTGGGGCGGAGAAAGGACTGCAGAACCAAATTCCAATTCCAGCGCCATCATTTCCCACTGCTCCATCGAAATCCATGGTCTACAAACCTTCTTCCTCCTCTTGCAAGTGCTGGAAATATGTTTGTTGTGCCTTGTCTGCTTGCTATCCATTGCTTTCAGCTGATTACCCAACGGTGTTCTGCTGTTCTTGTCCTTCTTTCTTCAAAACTTCTCTGAAATATTCTGTTATTTCCGAAATATCATCTGCTTCTACCAACTAACTATGTATATCATTTAAACTATCTGAATACAAAACAAAAGACTCTAAATCCTTATGTACATAGTTAATAGGATGATTTATTGGTTTCTCCTTGCTCGTGATCATGTACTTCATTTTTTGTTCCCGATACAATTTCCCCATTTGTC
This sequence comes from Pinus taeda, assembly GCA_000404065.3. NCBI lineage: Eukaryota > Viridiplantae > Streptophyta > Pinopsida > Pinales > Pinaceae > Pinus > Pinus taeda. The sequence goes on along the minus strand of APFE030490957.1, from coordinate 138,925 downwards.
CAAATACTGGAATCGTTGCATAAGAGAAATCTAACTATGGTGTCCCTTTTAGTTTCACTACCCAAGACCTGGAAAGAAGCATGCAAAACCTTGGAGGAATGTCTGCTACCACAACATCCATCAAAACATTCTTCATTGGGAGCTGATCCAAACTCACAACCAAGTCTTTGATGAGACCTATACATCATACTTTGCTGGAATCAAACGAACAAAGATCATGATATTTCTGGGTGATGTCTAGACCAAGTTTATCCAAGATTGCCTTGGGCATGAGATTATGCAAGCTCCGGAATCAAACATGGCATTATGTAACACAAAATCGTGCAACCTTAAACTGATGTAAAAAGGTGGCACATCACTATTAGGAGACTCACCATTTGATGCTGGCCCAAAAATCATTTCAGGTTGATCATCTTCGACATTCACCATGTTAGACATTGGGTCCAAATTCAACATTTTAGATACTTGTCCTTTATAACTGTTGTTCTTCAATATTTCAGTCAAGGGGATGGATATATTTAATTTAGAAATCTCATTCTCTAAATCTAAATTGAAAGTGGGAATCTTTTCTACCTCTTTGACTCGGATTTCTTTCCTCTCCTTTTCTTTCGATGCAACTTGCTGATATGATGGTTCTGTTGATGTTGATTCGCTGCTCTCTAGATCAACTGCCTCCTTTCCTTTCTTTTGTGTAACTGCTGAATCATTATTTGACGCTTCAACATCCTTCTTCTTTTGAATGGGTTTGACCGGCACATCTCTGTTTCTAAGTGAATATCGCTACTGTTGGGCAGACAAAGCATTCATGTAGCCTCTTTGGTATTCATCTGATTGCTCCTCCAAGACAGTGTCACTTGCTAGAATGAAATCTACATCTTTGTGTGCAGCTGAATTCTCTGCATACTCCTCCTCTTCAGTGAGATAACTAGGCAAATCATCAGGAGTAAAGAGGTGATTTTCTTCACCTATTACATTCCCGTCTTCATCTGATTCTGGTCCATGCACAAATTTTTGCTACAAAGGTGTCTACTGGTTGTTGTGCAATCAGCTCTTGGGCTCGCTCACCTCTCTGTCTTATTCTATATTGTGGTTGTTGTTGGCCACAGAAGTTAGGATTTCTAACTTATGGCTCTGGTTTTTCAAGTTTCACTCTTTCAATCATCTACTCTACCTTTCGAAGTAGCTGATCTACTGAGGAAGATTATTCCTTTGCAGTGACCTTCTTCTCTGCCTTTGCTCTAGCTCTCTTGGTAAGCAGATTTGCTTCAACGATGACCGCTATCTTATTCATGTCTTCCATTGTGGCTGGTTTTCTTTCTCTCAATTGATAAGCCATGTTAGCATCAAAACCATCTGGGAACTTCAGCATAGCTAGTCCCACAGGTGGCCTTAAATTATCTGGAATTTCATTATAAACTGTATTGAATCTAGTGCAATAATCTTGGACCGACTCACCAGTGTTTCTTCTGATTTGCTCATATTCGGCCAGAATTTGAAGTGTATTCTTCTCCACTTCCCAGCGGTTTAAAAATTGTCTTTATAGGTCATCCAAGGTAGTGATACGGGCAACCAATTAACCTCTAAACCATTTCCTCACTTCACCTGCAAATGTCTACACAAAGAGTCTCATTACCACATTCTCCACATCGATCTCATGAAGTTCATAGAAATCTGCCATTCTGTCCACATGTTGCTGAGCAGTAATGCCGTTAGGAGTGCCATCAAAAAATGGGATTTTGCTTTGGTAATCAGAAAGCATATCATCTAAAACTTGAGGCAAAACAAGAGGTGCAAAACAGGCAACCATCACTCTTGGTGGATTTCTCCTCGGAGGTGTTGGAGGAGTGTGCACAATTTTTAAGGGCCTAGCAATTGGAGTTTGAAGCTGAGCTACTATGTAGTTATCAATAGACCGGTTAGCCCTTTCCATCTCCAAGTCTACAAGAAATTATGGATTGTGGATAGTAGAGTCAACCGCTCTTTCAGACTTGGTTTCGAACAACGATAATTCAAACTGCTTATCAAACTCTAGCTCTTCAATAGACTCAAAAATGTCTGGGCATGAATGGCATTTGAGCACGGGCGATATAGAGCTTTCTTGACAATGAATTATTGAAATCAAATTGGGATTTTCGTAGATGTGCGGAGGGTCGGGATCTGGATTAGCTCTGGTGTATCTTCTAGAAGCCAGCGTGCTATTGAGAAAAATCAAAGGAAACAACCAACTTTACTCAGCCTATCAAATCCTAAACTTATTATCTGGAAGCTTAGAATTATTAAGAAGTAAGGGGATTTATTTTGTCCCCAGCAGAGTCACCACTATGTTATCACCTAAATCCGCCTTAGGCTGAAAGAAGGCAAAATTTAGGGTAACCACAAACCATGCTTAGTCTGGTAGCTAACCCTACCAGAACATGAGAGGGCTCTCTCCGAGTCACACTCAGTGAATAAATAAACGAAAAGGCCTGAGATGACTTATAGTGAACTATTTATCTTAGGCTAGTACGTGAATATGGACATAAGAAGTGATTTTTATGAATGACTATGTTTCTGGGATGATATGGGACCAATGGACCTCAATGAACAGAGAACTTAATACAAAGGCACGGATTACTTTGTGAGGCAAGATAGGTGGAAATCCTAGCAATTTAGTTTAAGATAGTGCGGAATGGAGATATTGATTAAGAGGGTGAATAGGGCATGGACAACATGAATCCTTTTCAACAGAAGAATGAACACTGAACATGAAATTTTCCCACAGGCATAGCAATAAAATTGAATTCTACCTTAGCTAACTCAGAAAACTTCACTGGAAATGAATATGAAATGAACTATGAAACATAACAAGATACATATGAAACATAAGAGACACATTTTCTACACTCACAACCACATGAATCTCATGAAACAGAGCCACTGCCTTTCATTAATCTTCTGTAAAAAATATACAATGCAGAAATAAAGTTTCTTTCCCACGGTCTCCCAGAAGTTACAAGCCAACCAACCCTTTCCAAATGGTTTTCATACAATATATAGAATTTTCCATGAAGAGATAGAACACCCAAGGGTTGGGGAGTTACTCGAATCATTACAAAATGAAGGTGGAGAGCCAAACATCAGCTATAGGTGCAGTGCCACAAACATGACAAATGGCTTGGGTAACCCTTTGCCTTCCTTTGCCACTTGGATAGATGCCCATCTGGAGTGAAAATACTTTAAATTATACTTTATGTGCCGATAAAATGAAGTGTAGATGTTGGGGCCCACTTATGAAAAGTCGGGGAGCGAAATTATGCCAAATAGAGGCATTTTGGGGCTTTTTTCCTATATGCGTCGCACCTTTTTCTGTATGCATCACGCCACTTTGAGTCCAGTTTTGAGGCACTTGTAGGAGTCCAAAATGTGCCCAAGTGTGCTTGCTGGAAAGCCCGTCCTGTCTAATTTCCAACCAAAGTGGAATTTGTGAATTTGGAGCTCATTTGCCCCTCCCAATATTCATTCTCCCAAGACTACTACATGTGTGTCAAAATAGGGGCAGTGAGGCCATTTTTGGGTGTTTTTGACCTCCTGAAGACTCAAATCATGCCCAAGTTTCTTGCCCGAGTGCCAGTAGTCGTGATTTTTCATGATGAATCAAAAAATGCAAACCATTTCTCATTTGGAGCTCCCAATCCTACACATCGCGCCGGTGGCGCGACGCGTATGGAGAAAAAACCTATGCTTGTGCCAAAAAATTCCCATGTGACCAAAATTGTCCCATATTTCTTGAAATTTGCACTCGAGGTTCTCTAAGAGGCACTATGTTGGGCCATAGAAGCTTCAGCCAAGATTCGAAGTCGATCTTGCTCTTTTGCCTCTTTTGTTGCTCTCCTCAGTTTGGCCTTCAAGATCCTTATTTGGGCCTTTGCGCTCACGTTTCGTGCCCTGTAATGACAAGACATCCTCCTCAATATGGTTTTGTCCATGCTGGCCTTCTCTAGTAGTCTCTCCAAGTGTAGATTGACCTACTCTAACCAAGACTCACAGTCGTTGTTGATCTCTTGCTCCAAGGTAGTGAACTCGATCCTCCTCTGCTGGGAAGCTTGTCGATTCTCACGGATGCTTTGCAGCTCCATGATTGCCTATTGGTCCTCAAGCTTCTTGTTCCTCTACTCCAGATACTTGATGATCCACCTGGCCCTCTCCACATTGAGTATCAAGTCTTGGATCTCCGAGTCCTACTACTGAATGGTCATCCTAAGTTTTGCATTTTCTTCCTCTGCCTCATCATCCTGAATGAGGATGACATCGGTCTCCTGCACACCTTGTGGCCCCTCATCATGCACGGGCTTCTTGCCCTTGTCTAGTACCTGTGTCACTGATGGTGGAAGGGAGGCCCCTTCCACCCTGGGTGGAGATAACACTTGCTTTGATGCTACAAACAAGTGCCTACTACCTCTCTGACATGTAACAAAAACTGGCATGGTAGTGGTCTCATGGTGCTCATGCTGATGAGAAGGACCACCCAACTCTTTCTCTGGCTCTGATAGTACCTGTGATGTGATGAAGAAGTCATGGGAGATGAAGTCCTCCCAAGCAATGCCCTGCAATCCCAACTGATGATCTACCAAAGTCCGGATAAGAGCAAAGTGAAACACACTGTTAAGCTGTTGTTGAGGGGTCTTATGCAACATGAAGGTGTTCATCCTCTCTATGTTCCTGCATATGAAAAATGGGAGGTTCAGCATCCTCACCCTGGAGAAGTGCATGAGCAACCAGATGTGATAGGCATATAGTCGAGAGAACCTCCCCTCACAACTGAAGTATTTCATGATAAATATCATGAATGGAGCATACTCGTCTTTCAAATATCTGAAGGGAAAGACTCTTGTGAGCTCATTCAAGAATCTTGCCTTGATGTAAGGCTCATAGTGTTGCCTATCCACCTTCTTCTTCTTATGCCAGTGTTCTCCAACATTTGGTATACCTGTTTCCACTGATATAGCTTCATGTGTCAATGTGAAAGTGACCCCAGCCAAGATAGACTGACCTCCATGTAGATGAAGCACAAATAAACAGGCCAACTCATGATGAACTCTAACATTTTCCACCCTTTGACAAAATTCAAAACGTGATAGGTGCTGTAAGTATGACATGGTAAGAGGGCATGCTTGTAACTTGATCAGGGTAGTGGGTTCATCCCTGACATGTTTTCCACTCTTGTGGTGTCTCCTGGGAGCCTACTCTTCTGAGGATGAGTCACTCTGTCTCTCCATCTCATACTCAGACGAATGATGTGATGTCATGACTACAATGTGGACTGTGATTAGGCTGCCCTTTGATGATGGTGTGAGGTTGGGTGCCTTTGTGATATCTGTCACCAAGGGGAACAATGAAACAGGGAGTATCAGGAAGGGAGTGATGAAATGGGGATAGGGGTTATATGGAGAAATTTTTTAGGGATGTGGGAGGAGTTTGGGGTTTTTGAGAAGGTAGGGTTTGGGGTTTTGTGTTGACCAAATAGTGGAGGGATAGGGGAGAGGTTTTGGTAGTAATTTTAGGGCAGGGGTTTTAGGAAAAATGGTAGAGGGAGGATGATAAAAATGATAGGTGAGGGTAAAAAGGTGAGTGGAGTCAAACCTTGGCACTAACAAGAAATTTTAACAACCCTAGCCATCATGTTTCCTGGTGATTTCTTATGGTTGAGTTTATAGATTTTGGTGGCATTGAAACATCTCTATAAACACCATATCATTAACAAAATTTGATGAGTAAGGGATGTCAGAAGGCCTACCTCTCAATTTGGTGTGCTTCACCAAGATTTGGAAGTGATTGGGCACTTGTTTTAGCCCTTGTCTGTGTGCGCCGCGCGCAAAGCCTAGCGCGCCACACCTTGGGTATGCGGTGCGCCCTTAGAAGAATTGAACTGTGGGCAGGCTGCATGTGCACCGCGCTCCTAGGTATATGCACTTCGCCCTCTAAAACCACCTCCAACTCACTCAAATGCTCACCAATGCACACTCACACATTTACAATGCTTCTCCAAGGCTCGTAATAGCACAATTCCTTTGGTTTTGATAAAAAATTGTATATATAGCCTTGGAAGAGATGGGTTTAATTTTTTCCTCTTAAAAAACCCATTTTTCTAATGTTATGTTTTGGCACTTTTCCAATGACTTTAAAACACATTGATTTTCACTTTCCCTTTGAAATTTTAGCTCAAATGATGAAAATTTTGGCATTCTTTGCAGGGATTGCACGACAGGACATTAGGCCACGGAAACCATGACTGCATCTAAAAAAATCAACTGACGAATTTTTTTGAAAATTTTGTCGTAAATGACACTGTTTGACTTTTCTTCAAAACAAAGTTTTGAAGAAGAGTCGAAGTCTATCCGCATGACGATGAAACTCTCTGAACCATAACTGTGTAAGGGCCTCACTCTGGCCTGCATGGCTTTATTGGACATGTTCAAAGACCAAATTGATGAATTCCTAGACCTAGACCTCGAAATGACCTTTGTCCTTTAAAGGACCAGACCTTGACTGTCATGGACTTTCATGATTATTGAAAAAAGACTTGAGCCAGCAAGAACCAGACATGAGGGGGAATGACTATCATGAACTTCTCCGTTAGATTGTGGCATGCCCCTAGCGGAATGCAGCTGGGAGAATGGAGCAGGACATCTAAACATGAAATGCATAAAGAGTTTTTATCTCTGACAAAGGACTGACCAGACTGACTCTAACATGAGACATCGTCAAAATCGTCGAGGAAAAAGAATGATGCGAAAACATCATCCCATGCCAGTTTCCATTGCAGCGGAAGAACTGAGGCAAGCTCTCATCGTCATACTTACACCAAGGATGGAAAGGAAAGGTATAGCCACACTCGACATTCAAATGTTCATTTTGATTACAATCATGATGTTAATAATGAGCGTAAAACACGGCATCGAAAAACATGTACCTTTTGTGGATTACATAGCCATACATTTTCTAAGTGTTGGAAAAGAATGACAACACACAAAAGGATGAGGCGTGAAAGACCTTCTCCATAGCAGGTAAAGAAACTTGTTAAGTAGATCTCGAGGGAGAAAACCTATTGCAGTCATTGTGACAGAAGTGGCCATCAAAGAGCCACTTGTTGGAGGCTCCATCCAGAGAAGCACCTTAAAGACAAAGCATCGGTGCGTGAACTAGGTGAAGCAGTTGTTCGACAAGCAAAACTGCCACAAGGAGGAAACCCATTCACATTGATAAGTGAAAAATGGTTTCTAGATATGTTACATTTCATGGTCATGCTTTTGTAAATCATTTGTTGCATTTTAAAATGTAAAAGTGATGATGTGGTTTCCATCACTGTTTCAACAACAATGATATCTGGTCTTATTTTGAGTTACATTTTAAACTCTAAAAGTGATATCGTGTTTCCATCACTTGTCGAAAGAAAACAGTGTTTGGCCTTAGTGTTGTAAATCATGTGTGGCAATGATGATGTGTTTTCCATTACTTATTGAAGCAACAATGATATGATGGCCTTGTTGTTGTAGCTAGTGTCTTGTGTCCATCTTGATGTAAACTTGACCACCGAGTATGTGTTATAAACTCATGGAAAATGTGGGATGTTTCGGTCATTAGTTGGTCATGAATGTCAAGCATGTAATTTACAAAACAATGTACTACATGTTGCAGAGGTAGCAGGTGTCAGCTCGCCGCTTAAGGCTCTGAAGAACAAACGTGAAGGAGATGGAAGCGAGACGTCTTCAGGACGCTTGTGATGCAGACAAGGTATAGAGGAGTTGTAGATTATTTTTCATGCTTTTGGAGGACCAAAAGCTCCTCAGTGTGGAGGATTGATCCAAGTGGCTCAGAAACGCATAGGACAAAGAGGGCTTATGAACACTTGAAAGTCAAAGTGTTCAGAATGATGTCAACCCAAGACTAGAGCGTAGATCGCGTTGTCCTGATTGTGGAGGTGTGAATGGTTCGTCAATTCAAGCTCGTATGAGGGAGAACGAGCCAGTCAAAATTTTGGTCAAAGTTGGGCTATGGACCAAGTTTAAGTTTCCTACAATTTGACCAACCCTGAGGCATGAAACCTAGCTCCTGAAATTGGTCAAAATTGCGGCCTCGTTAATTTGCCCAATGTCCCTTATTTTCTAAAAATTTGAAAATTACTTCCCTTTTAAATAAAAATAAAAGTAAAAATATATTTGAGGTGGAAGACCACTACCCCTGCCACCCCAAACCATATTAATTTTCTTTTAATTAATAAAAGGTTGATGGGCCATGAACCCCGCTGACCAACCCTCCATATAGCAAAATTTTAAATTTTATTTGGCTTGGCGGCCATTACCCTGTTAAGCCCTCGAACCAAAACCGTTACATATATATGTATCTACATGGGGTGGGTAGGTCACCTTCAGTGGACCTGGTCCACACCCCCAAACTTTACCATGTGCCATGTATACGTGCAAGGCTAGCAGGGATCGAACCTGCCTGGCCACGTGGGCCGACCCCCATTGGGCAACCTCATATGATGTACCAACGGTACAACTACCATGAACCACCCAAAAATGTGTTCCAAAACATTAATGTGCCCAACACATTTTGTGCCATTTAAAAAAATGGTTAACCAAAGCAGTCTTTTTTTGGAGTGGGTAAGGTTTGAACCCGACCGACCTCCACACAATCCGCCAACCATACCAACGACCCACAAGGGTCCTCATTGATACCTCTGCTCAAAAACTTTACATAAACCCAGTTTCTTTCAGTGCACCCAAGCAGATGGAGGAACCAGGAGGGGACACGATTTTTGAGATAGAGGAGGAAGAATCTTGGCACATAGTTCAAGGCAACATTTTACAAGAGTGGTGAAATTTCACTTTGTCAGATTTTGACAATTTTTTTATGGTTTCATCACTTCTCAACGCCGCAAACATAATGACGTTGTCTGTGTCTCCATCAGAGCTCTACATTTTTTGGCCATTTTCAGTATGGGTGAAACCATGACTGTTGCAAAAATAGGGAGCGAAACCAAGATCCTTGAAATTTTCCCGAGGAGGTAATTTTTCCCCATGTCAGAATATAGTCAAGTTTACAGTCGTTTTTCATGGTTTTCCGTAGGGATCACAATGGAAAGGTCAGATTCACCTATGGAGTTGCAGATTTACAGTCCACCCATGGAGCAGAATCTTTAAGGAATCTAGGGGAATCTAAAATATTCCTTGAGCCCCAGATTCTTAATTTCTTAGAATTCAAAAATTGGATAGTCAATTTTTCCTTATTCGACTTCACAAATCTGATGGTGCATTCAGATTTTTCATTTTCTCATTCTATTCTTCAGACACTTTTCTAAGTGGAATGCAAGTGTCAGCATTCACGTGTGAGCATCCATTTCCATGTGATTGATTCCGTGAGATTGATGGCACAAACAGCTTCAGCAGTTTGACATTTGCTTCTTCAGATGCCCCTTGGTTGTGAGGTATATGTAGCGTGCTCATGTACTTATTTTTCCATGCATTTTTTTGCACAGATCCATGTTTGATGTTGATGAGGGATCTTGTTTATTACTTGTTTTCATGATTCCTGCTTGATGTGATGCGGAATCATCTATGTGATGTACTTGTTTTCATGACTCATCATGTTATGTTTTGAGATCCCTTTGATGTATGTTGATGGTATACTCATATTTTCGTCATGTATGTTTGCATTGAGATCCCTTTGATCCCATGTTGGCGGGATGCTCATCATGCATGAGTTTGTGTCATACTAGTAGGATTTTTTTTTACTGAGAGTTCCTGTAGCGGAACATCTCTTAGAGCCACTCTTGCTTGAGGGAATTTTTGTTGTATGATAACGACATCATCTTTATGTACATCAACACTATTGACACCATTTAATGCAGCGACCTACACCATCTTGACACTGGGGCCTGGAGACTTAGTCCCTCCTAGACGAACTCTGTTATCAACAACTTATGTTTTTATGTTGCTGATTATTGACATGTTCCTGTTCTTTACAACATGTAGATGTATTCATTTATGTTCTTTTAAAAATGTGATTTAACACATTGCGAAAGAAAACTATCTTGGAAGGGTCCTTTGTCACACTCAGACCTGGATCATTGAGCAAGGTTATTACATCCTTGCCATTGAACTTAATTCTAGACAAGTCATTTAAAATGGTCACTGGCACTTCGAAATTTGCAGAGTTAGGAAAACATGTTAGGGCTATGATTTGGGAGGAAGTCATAAAATATGTGTAGAAATTAAAAATAGAATTCAAGGGATCATCTTGTCGTCTGGCCCTCCTTGTCATCTGGATCTCCCTGATATGAATTACCAAATAGACCTCACACCATTTGGAGTAGGAGTCCCAACAGCGGGTGCACTAGTAGAAAATGATAGATTAGTGACTAGGTGACTAAAAATGTTAGTCACAACAACTTTTCGAACTGTAATACTACCAAAAATGAGAAATCTTAAGTGACCCAACTAAAAACGAATAACATAAATCAATAATCTAGTCACGGGTTAAAATATATGACTAGCTAATAAGAAATAAAACTAAAAATGACTAACATGAATGACTAATTTAGTATAGGAACAAAAATATGATTACCTAACAAGTACTACAATAGTATTAATCAATTGTTTATGTTAGTCATTTTAATTGTGTCAAGCAATTTATTTTTCTAAAGCAAGAGTGTTTTTACTTTTCTCATTCAAAGGCTTAAAAAATTTACAAAACTATGATACAAGCCCCGAGCAAAGTCAACGGGCAAAACCAGGGACCGACAAACCATAAACATCAGGCTTCATTTCCTCATAAAAAAAACCTAGAGAATAACCAAACCCATGAACACTAAAGGAGAATAAGATCAAAGCAAGGAGTTTTTCGTGTCTGCCCAGGGGGGTTAAAACCTGTGCAACTAAGAGATTTTCCATCTAGGAGCCATCGTGAAGAACCCGAAAAGCACGAAGGATAACTCCTTGAATTAGCTCGATGTATTAAAGCCGTTGATCTTCCCTCCCCTACTTCGACGGCTGAGGAGAATATCACACAGAGAAGAAGCACGAGGGTAACTCATGCGATATGGGTTGTTTTCTCTCTCCGCTCGATGCCACGTGGTGATAGAAGAATGGCATCAGAGGTAAACCATGAAAAACCACTTGAGAGCTTGGATGCGTCCGATAAACCACAAAACTGCTTGACCTCTAATACCTTTGTGAACGAAAACCACTTGTGCTTCGCCGCCAGCCATCCAAAAGAGAGAATCCATCATGCCACGATTAGGATAAAAAGCTAGATGAACCCTAGTCCACCATCCCCTTCATTGCCCGAATGATGCTTCTCCCTCAACTTGAGATATAGCTCATTGTTAGCACAAGCCAAACTATGACATTCCTCTCACAAATTCCCTGTAGGCATAAGTTTCCACTTGTAAAAACTGTAGTCACTCTTACAGAGCACCCCTTCATTTTCCAACTAGTCTGCTAATCTATTGCCATTTCTTCGCACATGAACAAAACTTACGGTTCTCAGGATTCTCAAATGTGATTGAATACGCTGATAAACCTGTAAAAGTATCCAGTGGTGTGAGATTTTCTCAGGATCTGAGCCATTAGCTATTTTTTTTATAGAATTGATTGTTAATTCAAAATCAGATTCTATTATGGAGTTCTTCATGTTGAGATTTCTCAGAATCTTTAATCTGTGCTCTATGGCCATTAGTTCTGCCATGTTTTTGGTAGCATTCCATAAATTGTTGTGGTAGATGATTATTAAATTCCGCTTGTCATCTTGAGTGGCACCTCCATACCCTTCCTCCCATAAGTTACCTTTCAAGGCTCCGTCTGTATTTAATTTTAAGTAACCAGGGGGGGTGATTGCCATAAGTCCTGTCTCATAGTAGCGTGTGATGCAATCTGGATTGAGCACTGGGGGACCATCTTCTGTAGGCTGAAAAGAAGAATAATTCGAGTGTCCTAATGAGAAGTAGGATTATCCGGAGGTTGCTTCTGAAAGGTATTAATAGTCTCTTTGAGTTGCCTGAGGAGCTAATTTATTATGATTTAGGGCGAGCTGGATTTGTCCTTGAAAATTATGTTATTGCGTTCTTTCTAGACATTCTAGATTAGAAATCCTGGAATCAAAGTCTAGGTTGTGTTGACAGCTTCATTCTCTGAATGTTTTTTCCTCCAATTCTTTAAGGTTTTGGAGATGTCGTTTTCATCTTTGTCAGTTTGTCTAAAGATACAGGCTACCCAATTTCATAGAGTAGAGGAGAATATGTAGAGGTTGAGAAGGTGATCCCTTGTTTCTTCCTGGATACCACATAGCTGGCATCTGGATGGTCCCTCAAAACCTTCCTTCCTGAGATTTTCCCAAGTCAAAATATTTCTGTGATGAACCATCCACATAATAGTCTTGATTTTCATCCAGTGAAGGTGCTTCCATAGGTCCTTCCAAGTTTTATCCGGGTTTGAAAAATTGTAACCAATGACCACTTCTTTGGCTTCTTTGAGATTGAAATTGCCCTCACTGCTTCTTCCCCATCTAAGTTTATCTGTGGACATCGAGATCAAAATTTTCCTTTTATCCCGGATTTTAGCAAGAGCTTTTGTGGGTCTTCAGAGGAGACTCTTCACTATTAATTTGTACTTTCCAAGTTCTCCACTTGTCACTATTTCTTGTTTTATCCCAAAAGTCGCTAACCTTTTTTGGTCCTTTGTTGACAGTTTCCTCTCTAAGAATGTCTAGTCCTTCTCTACTTAAGTTGGGTTCCTACTGCCAGTTATCCTCCCAAAACCAGGCAAGGTTTCCATTCCCAATCTCCGAGAAGTTGTGTTTCTGAACTAAAGCTCTGTTCTCCCAAGAATTATTCCAAATGTGGGAGCCCCTAATATGACCTATCATTCTAATCAAGTCCCATTCCCTCCAGTCCTTTGCATATGTCTCCTTCCAAAGCTTGGCCCATGGGTTGCTAGATTCCTTTAGCCATCTCCACCAAAGTTTGGCCCCCAAAACTTTTTAAAGATTTTATGGGTCATGGTGACCAAGACCCCCATGAGGTTTGGGCATGAAATGTTTGTCCCAAGCTACGAGTGCCCATTTCTTTTTTTCCTCACCCCTTCCCCATAGAAAGTCTCTTTGCATGTTCCTGATTCACTGGGAAACTCCACCAGTGATAGGAAGTGCCGAAAACATATATATAGGAAGAGACTGCAGGACCGCCTTAGTGAGAACAATCCTGCCAACAAGATTTAAAGATCTACTTGTCCACATGTAGATTTTGTCCTTTAGTTTATTGATCAAAGTTTCCCAAACTTCCTCGCTCTGAGGTTTGTCAGTGAGAGGTATTCGCAGATATTTGGAGGGGAGTTGGTCTCTTTGAAATTCGATAATTCTGGAGAGGTTTCTCTGAATTGCAATATTTGTATTGAAAAAAAAAACTTTGATTATGAGAGACTTACCTCAGTACTAGCCACCAAAGCAAAATCCTATAGGAATTGTTTGTAGGCTTTGGCTTCTTTGACCGTTGGTATGTCTTGTAACATAGTGTCATCTACAAATTGCTGATGAGTTATCGAGTCCCCTTCCTGGGTGAGCTTGAGACCCTGGATTATGCCTTGCCTTTTGGCAGAAGTGATCACTTTGCCTAATCCTTCCATCATAAGAATAAATAGAAATGGTGAAAGTGGATCTCCCTGCCTGACGCCTCTCGAGGGCCGAAAGGATTTGGAGGGAGATCCATTGAGAAGGATGGAAAAGCTAGCTGACGTTACCAAAGCCATAACCCATCTTATCTAATTCTGGTCAAAGCCATATGCTATTAGAACTTCTTTGATATATAACCAGCTATGTTTGTCATAAGCTTTTGCTAGGTCCAATTAAATGATCATCCATGCTTGCTTATTATTCTTGAGAGAGTGGACTATTTCATGTGCTTGAATGATGTTGTTAAGTATTTTCATTCCTTCCACATAACCAGTTTTCTCCTCTGAGACGAGAGTTGGTAGGAGGGGCTTGAGTCTATTTGCAATAACTTTGGAGATGATTTTGTATATCACATTACAAAGGGCTATGGGTCTGAACTGATCTGGAGTCATTGCTTTATCCTATTTAGGAATGAGGGAAATGAAAGAGATATTTAGCACATTTAGGATTGTTTTTGAAATCCTTGAGTCCTCCACCACCTCCAGAATGTCCTTTTTGACTATTTCCCAGCTTGCCTTCAAGAAGTTGTCATTAAACCATCCGGTCTAGGTGCTTTCCCATTGTGCATCTCATTTATTACTTCTTTTGCCTCTTTTTTTGACATTGGTCTATTGAGATTGAAATTATCTTCCCTCGTCACTAGTTTCAGAATATGCTTCATAAATTTTTTGATAGCTAGCGATCTGTTTAAGATAGGCTCCTTTGCTATTTTTTGAAAATGTTGTACCAGAACAGACTCCATATCTGTGTGTGTGTTAAGCTCTCTCCCTAGCGGATCTATGAGCTTTGTGATCTGATTATGAGCCTGATGTTCCATGGTAGATTTGAGAAAAAACCTTGTGTTTCTTTCTCCTTCTTTAAGCCATTGTACTCTTGATTTCTACTTCTAGAAGATTTCCTCCTACTAACATCTGGTGTCCCATTCCTGTTGTAGAGAGTCTGCTTGCAATTTCCTATCCTTAGTGAAGCCTTCCTTGATAAGAGTTTGGTTAATATTATGAAGCTTTTGTTCCACTTCTCTTTTGGCTTTAAAAATATTTCCAAACTCACTTTTGTTCCATTCTTTGAGCTTGACCTTGGTGTGCTTGAGTCTTTATTGTAGAATGAACATTTTCGTGCCTTGAACCAGTAAATCTTCCTCCCACCACTTATCAATGTTGGATATGAAATTAGGGTGAGTAAGCCAAACATTTTCGAACTTGAAGGGTTTGTTTCTTGGTGTGCCAATAAAAAAGCTTCTAACTGAACTGGCCAGTGGTTTGACCCTCCAAAAGGTAGGATAAAACCATTCAAACTAGGCCCTGAGAGTAAGAGGTCCTTTGAGATGATGAATCTATCTAGTTTTGAAGCAACCTGTGAAGCTCCTCCTCTCTTATTGTTCCAAGTGAAGGTCCCATTTGCTGTTTCTAAGTCCGCTAGCTTCAAATTGATGAGGAAGTTCTGGAAGGCAATAGATTCCTTTCTCATTAGTCTAGTTCCTCCTGTTTTTTCTATAAGATATTTGATCATGTTGAAATCTCCACCCAGAATCCAGTGTATTGTTGGGTGTCTCTATCTAAGCTCCTCCAGTGAGGTGAGAAGCTTGATTTTATCTTCAGGATTTTGCGGACCATAGACATTAGTAACCATATAGATATCCTTGTCACCCAAAGGTTGGATAACCATTGATAGATAGTTCCTAGATCCTTTCGCAGCCAAAATGTCAAATTTCTGGGGATTCCAAAGAGTAAGAATCGCTCCTGCTGTATTATTGGCTTTTACTTCTAGGTATTCATACTTACTGATCAATTTGCTATGTATCTTCCGGACTTTGTCTCTTAAACATTTTGTTTCTTGTATGAACACCATATCTGGGTTTTCTTCTTTTATTCTGTTGCTGAGATTCCTATGTTTCCTTTTACTTCCTAGACCCCTGATATTCCATGTTGTGAGCTTCATGATGATGGGTTTTTGAATGAGTAACTAGTTAGATATTTCATCTTTCCTGAGTTTATCATGAGCCTTCCACACCCTATGAGCATTTCATTTTTTCTCTTTCTACCTCTTTTTTTGCCTTGGTTTTTGGCTGAGTGTCCTGATATTTCCTCCATTGATTTGACCCCTCCCTGGTCCTAGCTTTCATGACTTCTCTTGTTTCCTAAAGTTTTTTTCTGATATCACCAGAGGAAAAGCTGTTGTACTCTGTCAAACTCCTCTTGTGGTAGGGAATCTATCCCTTTGTTGGTTCCCTGGTTTAAGAAATTCTCCAGATCAAGATTCTCCCTCTCAAGAATCTCATGTAGTTCTTGGTCCTCAGTCCCAACTTCACTAGGGGTCATCTCTTGATCCCTGCTTTGTTCCATGTTGTTTGGTATGGTTTCTTGTTGTTCGTTGTTATCCTATATTATTTCCATGTTGTCCTCCTTTTCTGTCTCTTTGGGATGACTATCCAGAATAACACCTTTTCCACTGTTCCCCCCTTCTTCTTCCAAAATTTCAAAACTATTTTGACTTGCTAGTTTGTTATCACTCTATTTTTTCTTATATCTTCTTCCTCCTCCTTTCCCTCTGCCTCCTATCTTGGTGAATCCTTTGGGATATTTGTGTATGTTGGTCCTCTGATTGTCCTCCCCCTTGTTGTGTGGGCAATATCTGAAAAGGTGTCCATGCTCATGACATTTCCGGCATCTAAAAGGGACATGTTCAAAGTCCACCTCCTATACCCATTTCTCATTATAAACTTCTAAGATTACTTCATCTGGGAGTGCTCCCCATAGGTCCATCTCCACACATATTCATGCGAAGGAAGTATATTTCTCTCTCATAGTTGACTCTGAAATTTTTAGAAAATGTCCTAATTTATTTCCTATATCTTTCAAGGATTTAGGCAGCCAATAATCTAGAGGTAGGGAGTAAATTCTTATCCATACCTGGACCGACGTGAATGTCTCCCGCTCCGGGACAAAGTTCATTACCCAAGGTTGTATGTAGAGTCCTACAACAACATAGAAATAAGGTCCTCCTTCAAAAACTCTGTCTTTATCCTCTAGGCTATTGAAACCCACTGTGAAGAAACCCTTGGATCCTAGATCCAGAGTTATATCCCACTTTGGTTTCCAGTTGTTTCCGATCCAAGTATACAGATTCTTCTCTGTGGGCAATATACCCATAAACTTATAGATAATGGCATAAATTGTCATGTGATCTTTGTGCTATTGTAGTGCAGGATCATTCAGAACCACCCGAGGTTTGGTGGAAGTCTTGGGCTTACAGGGTCCTTCTGCTGAGTTGTACCATTTTTTCTCACTATTGTCCTCTGGTATCTTCTCCCTTCTAATCATCTGGTGAGTTTTCTCCTAAATATCAGCTTTGCTGCTTTCTGGTTCTTTTGAGTCTATATTCTTTTTCCCAGCCTCCCATGGTCTCCTGAATCCGTTCGAACTCGTTTCTTTGCTTTTATTCGATACAGAATTGCTGTAAGAGGGAGTAGAACTCCCTCCCCCTGGTGCCTCCATTGTTCTCATCTCGCTCCTCCTATTGCTTCCTGCTCTGAACCCTAGCTCTCCCTCCCAATTATGGTGATCATAACGCAAACATCATTTCCAATTGTGTCAAGCAATTTAAACTTACAAGTGATAGAGGATTTAAATTTTGTTAAAGATTTGCTTAAAGGTTATCATTCCTTGAACACTTCTTCATCCTCACATGGTGTATACCTGAGCCAACTTTGCAATATTTATCTCTAATAATTTGTAATTTTAAAAATATATTTCTTAATAAAAAATAATTGTTTTATGTATTTTTTAAAAATATATTCATTGAATCTAATTGGATCTACTTCCAATTTGAAATTAATTTGAAGATCATTTTTAAATTTTAAGACTATAATATCAAATAAAACTACCTTAATTCATATTAATCACCCTAGATCCATCTTAACCCCAAATCTATTAGGCACTGAGAGGGACCCAATCTCTCGAGGTTCAAACTTATTTTTTTAGTGCAAATGTTCAAGAAAGGTTTGTGCCTCGAGATATGGGACCACTCTCAGCACTTGATAGTTATGGGATTAAGATGGATCTAGATTTATTATATAATACTATATAATATCTATATTGGGATTTGCGTATATTTTTTATTCGCTCTCTCTATCTCGCTGCCCAAACATACACACTGTCACTCTCCCTCTCTTCCCCCTCTCTCTCTTTCTCTCTCTTCCTTCCTCTCTCCCTTCTCTCCCACCTCCATATATCTCTCCCCCCTAACCACTCTCCCACTCTCTCCCTTCTATCCATCTCTATCACTATTTCCCTCCCCCTCTCCTTCTCTCTCTCCCCTCCATCTCTATGCCTCCATATCCCCACCTTCCCCTTCTCCCCAAATCTCTCTCCTCTCTTATCTCCCTCACTCTCTCTCCATCTCTCCCTTCTCACCCCCTATCTCTCTATGTCTTTGTTCTTTCCTCCCTCTCTCTCCCCCTCCAACTCCATCTCTGTCTCCTTCCTATCACTCCCTCTCTCCCCCATCACTCACTCTCTCTCTCTCTCTCTCTCCAACATTTTCACTATCTCTCTCTCTCTCTCTCTCCTTTGAATTTTTCACTATCTCCCTCCCTCTCTCCCCCTTCCCCCAACCCTAAAATCTCTCTTAAATTTGATCACATTGTATTGTGTTTAAGAAATTATATAAATTAAAAAAAACTTAATTGGTTGTAAATTATTAAACCTATATTTTGGATCAATCATGTCAAAGAAAGTAAAATTATGAAAGACTTTGACAAATCATAAACTATACTTAATCTATTATTTCTCATCACTTTTCTTGCTCTCATCCCTTGGATCCTTAGCTAACATGGATAGATGTTGATTGTTTATATATATGCAGCTAAGATGGATCTATATGGTTCTTTAACCGGCATACATCCATCTTCGCTTAATTTTATTAAAACCTTAGTTTAATTTCTATGGGAATATTTTTAGTAGTCTTGAGGATAGAGGGTTTAGATATATCTCAAATTGTAATATAAAAAATTTTATAAAATTAAATTAAAATAAAATATTTTACTATGAAACAAGTTAAGGTTTTTTGGCATGTGGTATTGATAAGCCATGGTATTGTAACAAAGGTTATTTTTTACGAGTTAATAATATCTACGGTAATGTGGGGGTAAATATCCATGATTAAGGATCTTGTAATATTGTTATAAAATATTTTGGTTGTGAAATAACTTATTGTTTTTGGG